>JAODAL010013767.1:0-89964 GCA_025379985.1 Phyllomedusa bahiana | reverse complement strand
GCAGGGGCCCCAGGTTAGTCAATGTCAGGAAAAAAAAATGGGGGTTTTGAAGACCCCTTTTTCCCCGCTTTTTTAAAAAGTGGGGGTCATGCGGTTTGGGTCATGCTGTGCCGGAAAGGTATAGTAAATGTCCGTGAAACTAAATGGGGGTTGAAAGACCCCTTTTTTTCGGATTTTTAAATGGGGGGGGTCTTGGGGTTTTGGGGCTCATGCTGGGGCCCCAGGACAGGTTTAGTCAATGTCCAGTTAATAAAATGGGGGTTTAAAAGATCCTTTTTGCGGCATTTTTTTAAATGGGGGGGGTATGCAGGTTTGGGGTATGCTGCTTCCCAGGACAGGGTATTCAATGCCCGTTAAAGTTAAACATGATTTTTCAAATATATGCTTCGGCATTTTTTAAATTTGGGGTAGCAGGTTTAAGGGTCTGCTGTGGTACAAGAGGGATAGTATTGGTCTGTGAGTTTTTTTTGGACTTTTATAACCTAAGTGTGTTGCCTAAGTGTAGAATCCTTTGATGTTGTGGATGTTAATTTCAGTTCTCCAGCCTTGTTTGGGGTAAAATGAAGGTGTTTTTGTCCCCTTTAATTTAATGGTCACGGAAAATGAGCTCACTATGAAAAACCTTATCGTTAGCGGCGACTATGATATCGATCGATCTCGATCCCAAGCAATCGCTAACACTCCCTTGACGTATTGGGAGGTGAGCTTAAACAATTTTTGATCAAAAACTGTAAAAAAAGAATCCCAGGTTTTTCTTTTTTCCCTTTGCGTAATGCTTTTCCCATTTTCCTTATACTTGATGTTTTACTTATTTTTTTAGGTGCCATGTATTTTTTAGATGTATCTGGATTCTTCCTTAGATTGGTACAGTGTTCTGCTCATGTAAGAAATCTCTTGGATTGGTCAATAAGAATCCCAATAAATATTGGGACTTGTTCCCATTTATTAAGGTTTTGTGCCGTGCAATTAAATTTGGCATGATTTTTCCCTTTTTGCTGGTTCAGGTATGGTTTTTTGCTGTGCGTTTAGTTTTGCGACTCGTGCCTGTAGTCATTATTTTGTGACAATAGTCCCTGCTCCCCTTTTATCCTGTCCAAATTTGTCCCTGCTGCATTTATGCATGGGGTTTGCTTGTCCGCCCCATGACTGTTTTTTTCTGCTGCAGCTTTGTATGATTGTTAAAAACTTTTTTTTAAACGTGGTGTAAATTAATGCCCCCCATTCTCGTTTGACGTGTGCCCAACAGTATTTCGCTGATTTGTGACTCTGTTTTTGTCCTGTCATTTTGTCAGATTTTATGCTGTCGCCCCTTGGCCGGTCGGGTTGTTGTGTCGTGTTTTCGTGCCTGCCATTTTGCCCCCTTTTTTCCCATGTGTCATAAGTTGGTGCCTCTCGATTCCAGGGAGGCATGTGTGTGGTGATTTTTGTTTTGGGGAAGGACTGTGCGTATGGAAGGTTTTAAAGGGTAACAAATTGACCTCTGCGTTTCTACAGCCCCTGTGCTGAAACCTGAGGGCTTTTTATAATGAAATTCTTATCTTTAAAAATTACTCTTTTTTAAGCTAATTTTTATCAGGGGGGGCTGGGGTTTCTGACCCCCAAAAGGGCTCTCCCCCAACCCGGCTATTCTGTCACACTTATTACTGTGATAATGGGAGGGGGGGGGGGGTTGTCGTTTTAAGCCGGATTAAAAATCGCTCTCTAGTATAGGCTCTTGCCAGAATCATGCTTGGTAAATGGGGGGGGGGGGGGGTTTTATGTTGAAACCTGTGAAAATAGCTTAATTGTCTCCCCCAATTTCCCATCACCTTTTTCTGGCTTTTTTTATCGGGTCTTGTGTGTTAAGGGGGGGATTTCATTTTAATTGCGGGGGAAAAGGCTCTCCCCTAGGTAATACTGTGTTTAGTTAATGAGCTATAAAAAAAATCTAGAAATCCAACTCCAGGAAACTCGGTCCCATCCCTAGCCGGGCAGGATGGTAGCGGATGCAAAAAGCATGATTAGTTGCATTGGTAATGGGGGGTTATTAATTGGATATGGGTGTAGTTTAATATTTTATTTGATGGTTTATTATAAGATTAATAAAAGTTAAGGTCTAATAGAAAATTGGACCCCATGGACAATCACAAAATAGAAAAAGGTAATAAATGGAGGGTCAGATTTTTAAAACGGCTCACAATGTTGCTGGTTTCTTCGGGTTTGTCTGTATAAGGGTTTGCACATACATGCCAACTCCCCGTTTTGTCGGGGGGGGCCCCCCTATTTGGGGCCCCCTCCCCCCCCCCGGGGGGAGTTGGCATTCCTCCCGCCCCCAGCGGGGGCGGGGGTTCTTTAAAGGGGCCGCGGCGCCGGATTTGCGCTAGTGCCCTACTTGGGCCGCCGGGCCGCCCTACGGCGGGTGAAGCGGGCGCGGCCGCTTCACCGCCCCGGAGCTGCTGTGCAGGGGAGGCAGGAGGGATCGCTCCCTCCCCCTCCTCCCCTGTTGTCGGGCGGTGTGTGCGCCCCCAATACAGTCAGCGGCGCAGGGGGGGGAAATGAGCGCGGCTGGGGGAGTGACGCGCGGCTGCTTCATTCCCCCCGCGGGTGAGGGATCGTCCGGAGGGCTGTGCAGGGCTGGGGAGGTAAGTGGTTTTTTATTTTTTTTTTATTAGCTATGGGGGGGGGTTGCTGGCAACAATGGGGGCATCACCCGGCAAAATGGGGGCTTTTGGCAAAGAGGGGGGCATCTATGGAACGGGGGGATTTACTGGCAAAAAATGGGGGTCTTCTGGGAACAGGGGGATCTACCGGAACAGAGGGGGATCTACCCGGAACAATGGGGGTTTCCCGGCAACAGAGGGGACTCTACCTGGAACAATGGGGCATACTGGGAACAGGGGGACATCTACCCGGCAAAAAGGGGGGAAATTTCCCGGCAACAATGGGGGCTACCTGGCAACAGAGGGGCATTATGGAAAGAGGGGGCATTTCCGGCAACAAGGGGGAATTTTCCTGGCAAAGAGGGGGGGGGGAATCTACCTGGCAAAGGGGGCATACCTGGAACAAAGGGGGGTCTTCCTGGGGAAAAGGGGGGCATACCTGGGAAAAAGAGGGGGAAACTACTGGCAAATTTTGGGGTCTTCCTGGCAAAATGGGGGGTCTTCCCGGCAACAGAGGGGGGACTCCCCGGAACAGAGGGGAATTACCCGGAAAGGGGGAATTACCTGGCAAAATGGGGATACCTGGCAAAATGGGGGGGTTTCCCGGCAAAGAGGGGACATCTACCCGGGAACAATGGGGAATTTCTGGCAACAAGGGGAAAAGGGGGGCCTATGGCAAAAGGGGGATCCTGGCAAAGAGGGGGATTATGGCACAAGGGGGCATGTGGAACAAGGGGGCACTCCTGGGGGGATTCCAAAATGGGGGCACTACTGGCAACAATGGGGGCACTATGGCAACAGGGGGAATCTGGCCGGGGAGCATGTGGCAACAATGGGGGCATAAGGCAACAGGGGGGCACTAGCGGCAACAGAGGGGGGGATATGGCAAAAAAAGGGGGGGGGCAAAAAACCCACCGGTAACAAAGGGGGGGGACCTACCCGGCTACGAGGGGCATCTACTTGGCACAAGGGGGATTATTTCCTGTAAGGGCATTTCTGTTATGGGGCGGTTATAATGGCTAAAGGGCTTACTGGCTTTTTCCCAAAACCCTTATGCAGTTAGGTGGGGGGTGTGGCTTTTTGAAGGGGGTGGCATACGGAAAGATGGGCGTGTCCCTGCAAATTTTTGCCCCGGGTGGCTACGGCGCCCCGTCTAAAATTTTTCGCTTTTTCTTTTCAAAAAATTGGCAATATGGTTATGTCATGTAAGTAATCTCGTGGGTTCAATAAAAAAAAATGCCACCCCAATATTGGGATTTTTCTTTTTAAGGTTTTTTGCCGTGCCCCTTTATGACTTGTCCCCGTGCTGGTTAGGTATGGGTTCGTGCTGTGTTTTTGCTTAGTGAAATTTTGTGCCCCACTTTGTTGTGACAAAAAAAAAAAAATGCTGCCGTTTTATCCCATCCGACTTGTGCCTGCTGCTTTTATGCATTTTGGGTTTGGTTGTTGCCACCTCTATTGTTTCTGTCTGCTGCGTTTTATCATTTTAGTGCCTGTTTCCCTTTTATACTTTAATGACTTTTTTTCTGCCAAAATTTTGCTGTGGTGGAATGTGATTTCCCCATTCTGCTGTTTGTGATTCAGGCAAAAAAACTTCTATTTCTACTGCCAATCTCCGCTTTTGGCGGGGGGGGGGGGGGGGCCCCCTAATGGGGTCCCCCCCCCCCGGAAAGGGTTTTTTCCTCCGCCACCGCGGGGGACCGCGGGCAAGTAGCGTGGTGCGTACTCTGGGGCCCCGGGCCACCTAAGGGGGTGAAGGGCCGCGTCCCTGAGCTGCCCTACAGGGAGAAGGGGGGGAGTTCCCCCCCTCCCCTTTCCCCTGTATGTACGGCCCGGGGGTTTTGCGTGTCATACGGTCGTGTCGCAGGGGGGGTGCGCGTGGCTGCACTCCTCCCCCTGGGGGGCATACTCAGTCGGCCGGGAGGTCGGGGCTGCAGGGATGGTGAGGTAAGTGGTTTTATTTTTTTTTTTTTAGTTTAGGGGGCACTACCTGGTACAATGGGGGGGGGGGGGTCTACCCGGCAAAGGGGGGGCCAAAATGGCTAAAAAGGGGGGGGGTTTCTGGAACAGAGGGGCATCCCGGCTCAAAAGGGGGGGGGGTTTTCCTGGAAAAGAGGGGGGGATACCGGCTACAATGGGGGGGGGGGGGGTTACCCGGCAAAGAGGGGGCACTACTGTACAAGGGGGGGGGCAACCCGGCAAAGGGGAGATGCCTGGCTACAAGGGGGGGGGCTCCTTTCAACGAGGGGGCACTGTGGCTACAAAGGGGGGGGGTTTCCCGGGAAAAAACAGAGTGGGGATACCTGGTACAATGGGGGGGGGGTTCTATGGAACGGGTGGGCCTACCTGGACAATGGGGGGGGTCTATGGGACAGAGGGAGCACTGCCCGGCTACAATGGGGGGGGGGGTTCCCCGTCAAAAGGGGGGGCACTAGTGGCTACAATTGGGGGGTTACTGGCAAGAGTGGGATACTGGTACAAAGGTGGGGGGGGTTACCCGGGAAAGGGGGGGCATTGGAAAAAAGAGGGGGCACTACTGGGAAAAGAGGGGGCCAACCCGGTACAATGGGGGGGTCTACCCGGTTCAATGGGGGGGTCTACCCGGCAACGGGGGGCACTAACCCGGCTCAATGGGGGGGTCTTGGCAACGAGGGGGGACTACTGGTAAATGGGGGGTTACTGGTACAAGGGGGGGGGGTCTCCGGCTAAATGGGGGGGATCCCGGCTAAATGGGGGGGGGGATCACCGGCTACAAAGGGGGGGCAATTTCGGGGACAATGGGGGGTCTCCTGGTACAAAAGGGGGGGCACTACCTGGCTAAAAAATGGGGGGCCTACCTGGCTAACAAAGGGGGGGCCCACCTGGCTAACAAAAGGGGGCTTTACCCGGCTAAAATTGGGGGGGGGGGGGAACTACCTGGCTAAAAAATGGGGGGGCACTTCCCGGCTACAATGGGGGGGGATCTTGATACAATGGGGGATTATTGGCACAAGGGGGCATTTACCCCGCTGTAAAGGGGGACACCTGGGGTTTGGGGGTACACCTGGTATAAGGGTTACCCGGCTTTCTTCCAAAACGTTATGCAGTTAGGGGGAGTGGGTGTGGTTTTTGAAGGGGCCCTGGCCACGACGGGGTGTGTCATGCAAATTTTTGCCGCCGCGAACTTACGTTCCTGTTTTTCAGTTTCAAAATTTGGAACTTGATTAGTATGTTTTAGCTGCTGTATTTTTTGTTGGTGGTTTGGGCTTGGCATTTGTGCCTCTCACCGTTCCATGCTGCCTATGGCTGTGTGCCTCTCGCCGTTCAATGCCACCTCTGGCTGTGCGCCTCCCAATGTTTGAGCTGTGATGAAATGTGATTGCTGCCATTCATGCTATTATGGTTTGAGCCCAACACTGTTTATGCATGATCTGCACCTGTTGTATTTTCTACCTGGTGCAGTTTGTCATGACTTTGTGCCTGACTCCTTTTTATGCGGTCACGTTTTTGTGCCTGCCATCTCACACCTCCCCCATCTTTTTATTTCCATCTCTGATTCCCAGGTTTGGATTTGAAATGATTTGAAGGGGATTTCTTTTTTATTTTATCTTGTAGGTAAACTCCCTTTTGCTGCCTGGTGAAGTTAAAAGGAGAAAAAAAAAAAAAAAAAAAACCTCAACTCATTTTGGTTCTGCAATAGCTATGATGGTAAGTTTTGGTTTTAATCCTTTTACTTGGGTTTTTAGCTGAAAGGCCCTTTTCCTTTTGGCCCTTTCACAGGCTTATTTTGCAGGATTTGCGGCCGTTATTTAGGCGCAAAAAACGTTGGAAATAGTTACAAACAAGTAATGGCCCTTTTTCATTGATTTTAATGGGGGGAAAAACGTGCGTGTTCAGACGACACTTATTTCCGTTCCGGGTTGCCGCCGCAGATTGCAGCCGCAAAACGGCCGGAAAAACAATGTGCATGTGAATTATTTACGGACGGATTCACCACCTATAATGAATGGGGATGGTGAATCCGTCCGGAAATCAGTTCCAAATGTGTGCCACACTTAGTGGCACTTATTTGAAACTGATTTTCAACTGATTTCAGAACGTATTTATGATCGGCAATCCCATGTAAATATGTTCTGAAATAAGCCGTGTGAGCATAGCCTTAGAGGCAGAAATAATGTGCACCGGTTTTCTGACTTACTTTCCCACTAACCCAGATTTTACAAGTTGACAATTTTCCCACTAATACTCTGTACAGTTTAATAGTACAAGACCTGGTTTAATGTGCTGCAGGTGAAGGTTTAAGCTGTACTCAATTTTATGGATTAAATGCAGGGAAAGGCATTACCAGAAATAACAATTGTCCTGCTTACTGTCTTAGATTTCAGCAAAGCTACTATTCCACCAGGGTTTTTGTCAGCTAAAACACTCAAAACAGGACGGCTCAGGGTTAGACTGGGTTCATGTGTAGTAGTGTACCACAAAGCCAATTACCATGTGGCAAAACTGCATCCATTTGATCATGAATTGCTGCAATTTTACCGTATGGCTATTAACAGCATGGTTTTCAAAGGTAAAAGCTTGACTTGGCAAATACAGATTTTTTTTCATTATAAAATTTCCAACTTGAGAACCAGCACAGGAAAGTGCACCTAAGGCCATTTGGCCATCTTAATCTGATTATTAAAAATGTTCTCTCAGCTCAAGCAATTACTAAAGTCTTATAAAGCAGTGTGCACAGAATTTGTACATACACTAACACAGAATCTGCACGTACACTGACCTATGATGTGGTTTTAGAATCTGCTGTATGTCAATTTCTGTTGCAGATATGCTATGGATTTATTTTATTTCTTTTTTCTCATTGACTTAATGGGGAATTAAAAACCTCTGCAATGCACTCTTGCTGTGGATCTACAGCAAAATCCTTAACTGCAGATTTTTAGTACATTGAGACTTTACTGTGTAACTGCAGGACTGACTTCATTGCCCATAACAATTGTTCAGAGCTCCTCTAACTTCTTTCACAGCAGTATAGGAGATAAAAATAAACTCTATATAACAAATCACCACCAAAATTTGGTCCATATATTGTGGATTTGTTGCTGTGGAAATGCTACTGACTTCCCACTATGGGCAATTAGCAGAATTTCTTTCCTTTGTGCAGTGCCCCTTATATCGACAGTGTTGCCATGTACCTATTCTGTTTTCTAACCTTAATTGTTTTGACTTTTCCAGAAATATGGTGTACAATGCGCGCAAATTAAGAATTCATCTTGTTGCCTCGAAGCATCTAGCAGATCAACAGGCTGGTGAACGGTCTGTAGAGCAGAAGAAAAGTTTACCAACATTCACAGGCAAACCGTGAAGTCTTTCATTTGGACCAAGTCTAGACGGTTACTTTCGGTTCCATTTACTACCAGCATTATGGATAGAAGAAATAAAATACCATTAGGTTGATACTAATTGTTCATTCAGCTGACTCTCTTCTTCCACTGTATAGAAAGTACTTAATAAAGATAAATTATTTTTCCAACAAATTGTGCGGTCTGGTTTTCCTTCCACTTTTATGACATCAAAACGTTCGAGATACATTAAACCTTTTAGTTCTAATAGATCATGTTTTCCATTTTGAAGGTTTGTAGTCAAAGCAGTACAATACCACCCCTCATTTTACTATTGCTGATTAAAAGTTAGCATCTGCTTAAACAGGCAGTCTAAAGATGCACCAGATTTATCAAAGTGGCTCATGCTGGTTTGATAAATTGGTGCAGCTTTAGAATTATCTAACTTTTAGGCCAGTTTTCTTTTTGCTCTGCTAAAACTGTAACAGATTTCGGCACAGTGTTTCATTGTAGTCATAGCCACTTCCAATGAGGCAACACCCATCTGCTGAGCAGTGTGCAGAAAGTGTATCTGGGACATGATGAATTTTAAGACCCTTCTGGTGCAGCAACATTGGTGAATGAGGGCTATTATATCTAATTCGGAAGCATTCCAGCGTAGGTGTAAGCTTACAGAAAGGCACGTCATAGGGTTTGTACAGTAGCTTCAACAATCACCCAATAGAATAAAAGGCAGGTGTAGACCCACATAGAATAGTATTTGTCGGAAAGATCTTCCTTACAAATGGAGGGGCGTTTGAGTATGTTAAGCACTAGGATCACTCGGGATATGATTCTAAATATCTGATATTAAAGGGGTTGTCTCACTACAAGGATTACTTTTTATGTTAAAGATCTTGCAAATATAAGTCACTTTGCAATATGTGTCCATTAACAGTGTCCTACCTATTCTGAGAGATCCCCTCCTGTATGGGCTGCATCAGCTCTTCAGGTCACTATATAGTTACAGACCTGTTTGATCTCAGCTGATAGGTTGCCAGCACTGTTTGCTGTAGTTACAGACCTGTTGTCCTCAGCAGCTTGAGTGGCCAGTAAACACACCCCTGAATTTAAAAATGAAACTGAGAAAACAGGACAGAGGTAAGATGAATTGATGTAGTGAGACAACCCCTTTAATAATAGGTTTATGAAAATGCCAATTCAGTTTTATTTTCAAACTAGTCTGGATCTTTCAACCAGTGACGCCAACATTTTAAATATTGGTTTTGGGGTCTAGAAGCAAAGGGCATAACTGCTTATTCAGTCTTGATGATTGGTATGCCAAACGACAGATAATCCCCTTAATTGTACAGACTTCCACCAGGTCCCCTATTCTCCCCTTTTCATACAGACTGCTTTCTCGGTAACACATTACCAGCAGCTGCACACAGGCAGCTCCTTCTGCTTCAGAGCAATCCTCTGGCTGCTCCTCTTGGCAAAGGCATAGTCACGTGCAGGTATGTACCGCTCCTTTTACAAAGCACAGAATTGTGATGGTCATTATGGTTAGTCTTCACTATAGTTTTTAACTTGTCCTGTATCCCAGCGATTCAGCTACTGTTTGAAGCAGCACCACTGCAAAAGAGGCAATGATACATAAAGGATCATTACAAAAGTTTCTATAAAATTGACAGTATTTTTTAAATGCAAGACAAATAAAATGGCAGCACAGTTGAAAAGAGTGAATGCTTAAGTATACTTCATAACAGGACACCCTAAAGTGTAGTAGAAGTGAGATCAGAAAAACACACTGTATATGGTAATCAATAGAGTACACAACCTGAAAATCACCATAACCTCCTAGTCCTAACTGGTGCAAACAAGGAGTGAGCCAAGGACAGTCTCTTGGACCCCAGTGCTTTCATCCCCATCCTGCAGAGGAGTAAACCAACACTCTGATACCAAAGTCATTTTTTTTGTGGTGTCCCCCCCCCTCTCTAAACTGTTATTTTTAACAATTAGTATAAAATGAAGACACGAGGGGTGGTGGGGTTTACACTTCCTAATAGTCATTTTGTTATATTCCCCTCTTCCCATGGAACTTGAAACAGATAATACCAAGAATTAGTAGTATTTTTGGAATTCCTTCTTTTTTTAGCAGGGTGGATTTTTTTGTTTTTGTGTTCATTTGCAATATCTCTATCTAGTGTCTGTTTGTTAGCATACAATCCTAGCTATGTCCCATGAAAGCTAACATAAGCTCTGACTGGCCCATTGGGGTGCTTGGTATTTTTTTAATGGTATTTATCATGCAGGATATATAAGGTTTTATTTTAATAGATTCAACTTTTAAATTGTTTTTTTTATTTGTAAAATGGAGAAATGAGGTATTTTGAACTTGTAAAAGGATTAAAAAAGATTTTTTTCATTATTATTTAAAATGTAAGTCCCCCGGGGTTGACCACTTGGAGCACAAACACTACCACAGTCTTCTGCAATTTTAATGTATATAAGAAAAATGTATGATAGGGGCAGTAAGATTGCAGGTGTGGGTGGTTTTAATTAGGCTCTGGCTCCTGTGACTGCTGGTTGCCACTCCCCCCCCACCCCTACATAACTGCTTAGATACTGTGAGTGTGTTAACTGCAACATCTAAGAAGTCAAATAGTCAGGATCAGAGTTGTATCTCATCCCAAATGCTGATGGCAGGTACCAGCTTTAGCTAGTCGTTGCCTGCCTACGGGGGACACTAACCCGCCTATGGGGGGGGACACTAAACTGCCTATCCCTGCCTATGGGGGACATTAAACTACCTATCCCTGCCTATGTAATTTTATTGGTATCCATTTTTATTTGTGAAATTTACCAGTAGCCGCTGCATTTTCCACCCTAGGCTTATACTCGAGTCAATAAGTTTTCCCAGTTTTTTGTCGGCTTATACTCGAGTGTATACGGTACTTTTGTAAGTTCATTTTAAAATAATCATCCTGCAGGATTTTATCAGATATTTGGTTCTTAAGTCACCTTCAAATGAGGTTGTTTTTTACAAGACCTTCCGGGCCATAACGAATTAGGCTATTTTCACATGACTTATTGTGGCGCATATAGTAAGCGTCGCAATGCGCCTGGTGTTTTGGAACCACGTGCTGATCAGCACATAATTACAAACCACGGGGGGCCGGCCAGGCGCCAGCCCCATAGACATGCATCGTCAGTGGCGCGTATTTGCCGCTAGCAATTGACATGTCAATTATCCCCCCGTGCGTACAATACGATCGTATTGTACACTCGGGTCGACAAAACGTAATTCATAGCTCTCAATGAGAGAGATGAATAACCGTAATTGTGACACGCATTTCGCCGTATTTAAAGCGCAATATGCACCGAAATACGAGGCTAAATAAGCCGTGTGAACATACCCTAAGAGTACATTATTGTGTCACGGCCTGTGCCCACCAGAGGATCCTCTGGTACTATAATGGGTCAGTCCAACCGTTCCTCACCATCACAGTGAATAAAGAGGCTATGGTGCTGCAGAAGCTGGATAAAAAAAAATACAGGGGTCACAGAACTCACTTGAGCTCCATGTGCCCTTTTTTTCTACTGATTTGTAGAGGCCGGAGGAGTAGGAAATGCAGTTTCGCCATTGTTCAGCCATTGTTCACTTTAATAGCGTTCACCCCACAGTATAATCACATGAAAACTTTACTGTTCAGGTCGATACAATTGGTATAGTTTTACTAATTTACTTTTAAACAATAGAAATGTTTTTGTAAAAAGACTGTTTTATGTAGTCATAGTCTGACAGCCTTTTTTTTTCTGTATATGGAGCTTAATAGGGACTTGCCTTTGCAGGATGAGTTGACGTTTTCATTGGTACCATTTTGGGGTTCATATGACGCTTTGATGGCATTTTATGAAGGTTTTTGGAAGGTGGGATGAACAAAATACAGCAATCCTGGTAGTGTTTTTTTATCTTTTAGGCTATGTTCACACGGCTTAACTGTGGGACGTAATTACGCCCCGCAGTTACGCCGTGGGAGCGGGGGAGTGAGCGGGGGGCCGGCCCATTGACTTGCATTACCAGCGGCGCGTATACGCCGCTGGTAATTCACATGTCACTTATCTCCCCGCCCGGCGGATTCGCCGAGCAGGGAGAGGAGGCGTAATCCATAGTTCACTATGAGAACTGTGGATTACCGTAATGAATGGACCGTTTTCAGACCGTAACTTGCGCACTTTGGCGCGTAATTACGGACCGAAATACGGCCCATTTTAAGCCGTGTGAACATGGCCTTACAGTGGTCACTGTGAGGTATAAATGACATGTTAAGTTTACTGAGCAGGTCAATCCCACTACAGCAATATGTGTATATGTATTATTTTTCAGTCCTATTACACAATAAAAACACTTTTGCTTAAAAAAGAAAAGAAGTTTAAAAAAATAGTGTCTTTATTGTGTAAAACAATATTTACGCATCGCTTTTGTCTGATAACCATAACTTTTCATTATTCCACTTACAGAGCTATGTAAAGGCTTTTTTGCAGGACGAATATGTGTGTGTGTGTATTTTAGTGTGTGTGTGTGTGTATATGTGTATTTCAGTGTGTGGGGGAGGCAGATGTGTTTGAGAGTGGATGGGAGGGGTTGTGTGTTTGAGTGTGAGCGGAGGGGTGTGTTTCTTTGAGTGTGCTAGGAGGTAGAAGTTGCCCACTTGTCTCCTGCCCCCTGCGGTCTGTCTCTGGCGGTCTCAATGGGCAGGAGACAGGCCACAGAAGTTAGAAGTTGATCTCTGCTCTCTGTCTCCTGCCCCTGTCTTTGGTGGCTGCAGGGGGCAGGAGCAAGGGACAGGAAATAAGGGGGCAACGCCTGTCCCCTGCAGTCTGTCTTTGGCGGCTGTAGGGGGCGGGAGACAGGCCACAGAGGACAGAGTCTGGCGATTGCCTATGTCAATAGCCTATTCAACATCCAGGAAAGGTGGGCGACACTACATCCCCCCAAAGGTGGCACCCTGTATTCCTATCATGGAAAGCTGGATGTTACCTGTGGGCAATGGGTGTCACCCAGATTTGCTGGATGCTGAATAGAGTATCAAGCCTATATGTATGTGTCTAATGTTTGTTTATTTACAGGTTTGAACTACAAAAAAAACCACAAAGTGATTGGGTATCTGTGATTTGGATACATTATCTGGAATGTTATGTGTACACCTAGGATATTATACTAGCTATTATGTCTAGAGTTGCATTGTTATTTATGTGGCTGTGTATTTCACATCTTTGATGGTATATTAGGTGACAGTAGTTACAATTTGTCTATTATTCTATGGTTTGCATTGTTGTGCTATATACGTTTCTAGCATTTAAGTACACCTTTGACACATGTTGGCTACTGTTTCATTATCTGTGTTTGATTGATCATATTGTTGTGCCTATAATACGTATCTAGTTATTGTCTACTGTATAGCTAGTATTAGTTTTATGGTAGAGCTGTGTAGGTATTAGTTTGGGGGACGCCTTATCGGGGCGATCAACTCATTTTTTTCTGGCTAGGTAGTTAGTTTGTAGGGATAGTTATTTGTCTCTATTAGATTAGGATAGTTAGTATTTTCTCTTTGGCACAATAAGGTTTCAAATAATTTTATCATTAAAAGTTAAGTTTTATGTTTGTCCTAGGATTTATACCATTGTGTGTGTGTATTTGAAATCCAATTTGGACTACGTCAGATTCGGTGGACTTCGTCGGATCAACCTTGGATCTATTTTTTTCCAAATAAAATGGTCCCCCCATTTTTCCATAACCAGCCAAGGTAAAACCAACAGCTGCAGCCCAATAATATCAGAATGGGAGGTTCCATTAACACTGGTCCCTTCCGACTCTAAAAATACCAACCCGCAGCCGCCCCAGAAGTGGGTCATCACATTAGAGGGTCTGCTTCTGACGGTAAACTGGCTCTTCCCAGTACCCAAGGTGCATTAGGTACTGGGGTAATAGTTACATGGGGTTAGTGTCAGCCTTGGGCAAGAAGAAACACCACTGGCCCAAGCGCTAGTAATGAAGAAGCATCTGTCAGATGCCTCCATTACTAAAACTGAAGTTAAATGGAAAAAAGACCCAAATTGCACAAAAAAAACTTTTGTTTAAATAAACACGCCCCCACATCAGCCATGTGTCACCATTTTAGTGAAAATAAAAATCAATCCAATGTTGGTCTGACATAATCCAATGAGTCCGACATATTCCAAAGAGGAAACCTGTACTAAATAAAATAAAAACATAAATAAAAAAACATGACAGTACTAAACTTTATCTACTGAACCCCCTGAAGATCATGCCTCTGGCTGATCTTCTTGGGGTGCACAATATGATTCTGGGGGTATAGAGCACAGCCCCTGTACAATCTTCAGGGAGATGGTCCTCTCCCCCCCGCCAAAAGGAGATTAAAAGCTGACTCTGTACTCCTCTCTCCCACCCTTCACCACCATTGTGTTATGCATCCTAGTGCAAACACAAAATACAACCCCTCTCCACCTATTACCCCATGTTCCTTTCAACCTAATTCCCCATAGTCCTCTCACCTCTAACTATCACTCCATAAACTTTACACCTGCACCTATCACCCTGTAATCTTCCCATTTATCACCCCCATGCAGAGTTTGTACAGAGGTGGCCACAGATAGAGGAGTTCTAAAAAAAAATAAAAAAAAATAGAATAGAATAGAAGATGTTTGTGTGGTAAATTTTGCAAGGATGAGTCGTGACCAGGAGAGGTAATCATGGCGGTCTGCACAGGTTGGAGAAGAAAAGGGAAAAATTAAAATTCCAGTCATAGAAGATGTCTCTGGTGTGTCCCCAGATATAACTGCACTGTAGTCACTTAAACATCTTCAGAGCCTGTGTACACTGGTGTCTATCACTATATAATTACTGTATGGTGGAAATATTGGTAGTAGTGTAATGGTTTAGGTTCAGGCACAGTTTAGCGTTCTCTCCCAGCTCTACCGGATTCTGAAGAGACTATCTAACGTCCAGGAAAGCTGGGTGATGGCAAAACCTTAATTTAGCTTTCTTCCAGAGCCATTACACAGGTGGAGGAGGTGTGGTTTTTGAGAAGGGGACGTGGTTGAGAAACAAGAGGGCGTGGTCACACATGCTGCATCTCCAAATTTCCCTGATGCCCACTTTCAAAAGTTGGAAAGTATAATGTTACATCTGGCTCCATGCTGTGTCGTCTAGGACCAGAGCTCACTCCAGTCGTGGGCAATTAACCCCTTAGCTTCTACGATTAATGAAAAAAACAGCTAATAGAAAAACAGAATTTTCTCTGTCTGCATCAGCATTGCCGCAATGTGATCACAGCTGCAGTGCTATCCCTAGCTACTGGGAAGCCCAACAATAGCTTCCTGGCTGCCTGTGACGTCACTATGCCCGCCCGTGCCTTGAAGACATAGTGATTGGCAGTTACTATAAATAACAGTACTGCTATGCATGGTAACAGTGATCTAAAGATTACTGGTACAAGTCCCCTATGTTGAAAAGTAAAATAAAAAAAATAAAAATTAAAAACACGTATGTCACCCTTTTCCCCTTTACGAAGGGCAACCACCCTAAAAAGATCAGAAAAGTAGCATATTTGGTATTGCCACATGCCTAACAACCTAGCCTATAAATCTGTCATGTTATTTGGCTCACACAATGAACATGTTGAAAAAAAGCAACAGAATTGCAGTTTTTGTTCCTCCCATATGAAATGGAATAAAAAGCTATCAAAAAGTTAAATAAATGCAATAGTGGTAACAATAAAAAAAAATCAGTTCATCTCACACAAAAAAACAATGTTACACAGCTCTGTATACAGAAAAATAGAAAAGTTAATATAAATGCATAAATATTGTTTTACATAATAAAAACACTATTTTTTTTAAATGCTTCAACATAAAAAATATATAAATGATGTATTGCCATAATCATATCGACCCACAGAGTAAAACTAACATGTCATATGTACAGCATGATGAGCACTGTTAAAAATAAAAAACACTACTAGTTTCATAGTTTCATAGTTTGTAAGGCCGAAAAAAGACGAGACGTCCATCCAGTTCAGCCTGTTGTGCTAAGGTGTTGATCCAGAGGAAGGCAAAAAAAACCCAATGAGGTAGAAGCCAATTGTCCTCATTTTAGGGAAAAATTCCTTCCTGACTCCAATCTGGCAATCTGAATAATCCCTGGATCAATGACCCTTCTCCAGAATCCTAGACACTATAACTTGTTAATATTATTATGCTCCAGAAATGCATCCAAACCCTTTTTGAACTCTGTTAGTGAATTCACCATGACAAGTTCCTCTGGCAGAGAGTTCCACAGTCTCACTGCTCTTACAGTAAAGAATCCCTTTCTATGTTTATGTAGAAACTTTCGTTGCTCAAGACGTAGAGGTGCCCCTTGTTCTAGATACAGTCCTGGGTATAAATAAATCTTGGGAGAGATCTCTATATTGACCCTTTTATGTATTTAAACATTTTTTTATTATGTCCCCCCCAAGCCGTCTTTTCTCTAAACTAAATAAAACCCCAATCTTGCTAATCTTTCTGGGGGACTGTAGTCCACCCAGTCCTTTTATTATTTTTGTTGCCCGCCTTTGTACCTGTTCAAGCTCTACAATGTCTTTCCTGTGCACTGGTGTCCAAAAACTGCTACACAATATTCATGTGTGGTCTAAACCAGTGACTTGTATAATGGGAGAATAATGTTCTCATCATGTGCCTCTATGCCCCTTCTAATGCACCCATGATCCCATTTGCCTTTGGGTGCTGTGCCTGACACTGGCTGCTACAATTAAGTTTACTGGTCCACCAGGATTCCCAAGTCCTTCTCCAATGTCACTTTTACCCAGCCTTTTTCCATTTTAAATTTAGTCATGTAGTGGATTTTTCCTCCCCATGTTCATAACCTTGCATTTATCTTTGTTAAACCTCATCTGCCATTACCCTGCACAGTCCTCCAACGTATCCAGAACACTTTGTAATAAAAACATTATCCTCTATTGTGTTGATTACTTTACAGAGCTTTGTATCGTCTGCAAAGATCGATAATTTACTGTGCAATCCATGTGTAGAATCGTTAATGAAAAAGTTGAAGAGGATAGGGCCCAATAATGACCTTTGTGGTACCCCACTAGTAACGCAATCCAGTCAGAGTATGCACCCTTAATTACTACCCCTTTGTTTTTATCATTGGCCAGTTGCTTACCCACTTGCACAAAGTTTTCCCCCAGTCCAAGCATTCTCATTTTACTTACCAACCTTTATGTGGCACCTTATCAATTTCTTTAGAAAATCTAGTTAAATGACATCCAGTGCCTCACCCCGATCCAGTCTAGCACTGACTTCCCCATAGATGCTGATGAGATTAGTCTGACAGGACGATCCTTCATAAACCCATGCTGGAACGGCATTATACATTTATTTTCAAATGAGATACTACAGGATAGCCCTCCCCTGAGGGAAAAACCTTCAAACATTTTACCTACACAGAGGTCAAATTTACCGGCCTATTTGTTTCCTGGATCACTTTTTGATCCCTTTTTGAATATTGGCACCACATTTGCTAAGCGCCAATCCTTTGGGACATACCCCGTTATTAGACAGTCCATAAATATTAAGAATAGGGGCCTATCTATGACATCACTTAACTCCCTTAGGACACGTGTGAGTATGCCACCTGGACCTGGGGATTTGTCTATTTTAATCTTCTTAAGACGGAGCTGCACTTCTTCTTGGGTAAGACAAGAAACTTTTAAATTGGAGTTTACTCATCCTTTGTTCAACAGGAAGATCATCCTCCTCGGTATATACAGTGGAGAAAAAAGTGTTTAATAGGTTTGCTTTTTTCTCATCGCCCTCTACTGTCTCTCCCTCAGTATTTTTCAAAGGGTCAACATTTTCTGTTTTAATCTTTTTACTATTTATATAGTTAAAAATATTTTGAGGCTATTTTTTAACTTTCTATGGCGATACGTCTTTCCGTCTACAGCTTTGCTTCCTTTATCTTTATTTTACACACTTTATTTTTTTCCCTATAGCTTCTTAGTGACTCTTCACTACCCTCCTGTTTTAGTAGGTGGAACGCTTGCGTTTTGTTTTTTATTGCCTCTTTTACATCCCTGTTGATCCACATTGGGTGTTTTCCTGTTTCTAATGATTTTAGTACCAGAAGGTATGTACCTCTCACAGTGGTAGTCTAGGATGTTTTTAAAAATATCCCATTTATTATTAGTTCTGCCATATTTAAACACATTGTCCCAGTCAATATGGTTTAGGGCCTCCCTAAGCAGAATAAAATTAGCCTTCCTAAAATTCAGTGTTTTTGTGGCTCTTTGACAAAAAACTCTTTTGAAGGAAAAAACGGAAATTTTTTATATTATGGTCCTATTTCCCAGGTCCCCCTAAACCCTAACCTTTGTTATCTTCAGGTCTATTATCAACATTAAATCAGAAGGGCCTTTCCTCTAGTGGGTTCTTGACCATTTGGCAAGGAAATTAATTTAAATGGGGAATTAAATTTTAACAAGGGGAAATTTCGTTTAAAAAATTTAGGAAAACTTGGGTTTCGGAACGAAGTCGAATTTGGGGGTATTCGGGGTGAACCAAGTTGCTTTGTTGATAAAATGGTGCGGCACATGGCGCTACAGGGGAAAAGCACTCTGGGAGGAAGAAGGGATAGCCTGCATGACATTGCAGAGATGAAGCCAAATCGAGACCGGCCGGGGGTTCTGTGCGTCACCGCACTAATAAGTCCGGGCGCGACGCCGGGAGCTAACTCCCCCTCACTGTGCTCATCAGGGGGAAGGGTGCGCCCCGGGGATAGTCTTACTAAGAATTGATTTTTTAAAGATTTCTGTGGGGTGTCTCCTTGTCTCAGGACTGTTTTTTAATGTTCTATTTGAATTTTTTGGGGGATTTGGTCTGAAATCCAGTGTAGTCCATGCAGCGCATATACATTCAATTCCAAATGGGATCAAGCCGTTCCTGTGATTCATTTAAAGAAACAGCTTTTACAATACAAATCCACTTTATTTTTGGCTGCTCAATTCTTTTCCAATTTACATCCAGGGGTTAATTAAGCATTTTTGCTGTGTTGCTGCCCCAAAAACCCCTCTTTTTCAACCAAAAAAAGTATAAAATTTTTCCTGTAGCCTAAATTTTCAAGCAAAGGTTAATTTCAACGTATCTCTTGTTGTTGGCGTAGAAAAAAACGCAATTTTAACACCTTTTCAAAGCTACATTTTTTCGGGTCAAATTTTTTGGCGCAAAATTTACATCCATGGTTAATTAAGCGTTGTTTTGCTGGTGTGCTGACAAAAATAAACCATCTTTTTCAACCCAAAATAAATACTTTTCCGTACCTAATTCACAAACAAAGGGATTACAACTGTATCTCTTGTTGTTGGGTAGAAAACACCCAATTGAACACGCACAAACTCTATTTTGTGTGGGTCAATTTTTTTGGGGCAATTTCATCCAGGGGGTTAATTAATGTTTTTTGCTGGTGGCTGACAAAAATAAACCGTCTTTTTTTAAAACCCCAAAAATATCATTTTTCTGTAGCCCAATTCACAACAAAAGGTTTTAATTTTCAAATTATCTTTGTTGGTGGGTAAAAAAACACGCAAAGTAAACCTAATAGCTATATTTTTTGCGGCTCAATTTTATTTCCAATTTACATTTCCCGGGGTTAATTAAGCATTGTTTTGCTGGTGTGGCACCCCCAAAAAACCGTCTTTTTCAACGCCAAAAAAATATAAAATTTTCCTGAGCCTAATTCAAAGCAAAGGTTAAATTTCAACTGTATCTTGTTGGGGCGTAAAAACAAAGCAAATTTTAAACGCTACAAATTACTATTTTGTGCGGCTCAATTCTTTGGGGCAATTTACATCCGGGGTTAATTAAGGTTGTTTTGGGGTTTTGCGACAAAAAAAAAAAAAACCCTCCTTTTTCAACGCCAAAATATATAAATTTTTCTGTACCTAATTCAGTCCCCCAAAGGGTTTAAATTTAACCGTTTGTCTTTTACATTTAGTAAAACCACATGTTTTTAAACGGGAATACAAGTAATTTTTTTCCTGGCCCTTTGTGGAGCCAATTATATCCGGGTTACCCCGCTTTTTCTGGGTTCATTTTGGGCAAAAAAAGGGGTATATTTATCATATCAGATATCATCATCAAACGTGTCTGTACATTTTGAACAAACGTATTAAAGAGGGGGGCAGGCCTGCACCTGGAGTGGCAGTGGCACAAACATTCCTGGAAAAAAGCCCAGGTCGACACATCGGGGACTCGCAGCAGGGGTCACTCGGGAAAGGGCCCCAACTGCCACTGTCACTGCGGCCGTGTGTTGTTCGCCCCAAGGGGGTTTTTATTGGTTTTTCTAGGGCACCTCTTCCTCCCAGTTGAAATCTGACAACCCCAACCAAGATCGGTGGGAAACCCAACACAACCCTTATTGGCATGGCCCGGGAAACGGGTCAGCGGCCCTCACCTGCCTCAGCCCGCCCTTCCCATCCGGTTCCCTCAGCCAGGATCTACTATGTGTCTGGGTCAACGTCACTATATAGCGAGGGTTAACAAAATTTTTAGGAAGCATTTAGAGCACTTTTGGCGTGAAAAAATGGGGCCAATATCCCCCCCTTCTTTTAGAGGGGGGCAAAGTATAGATGTGGAGAGTGGATGGGAAAGGGGTTTTGGAGAGATCACCCCCGGCAACCAAGACCCGGGGATGAGGGCACAGTTGACATGAAACACAAATAATGGAAATTTGCTGACCGCACTTGGGAGCCAGGGGGAGGGAACGGCTTCCCTCATCGTCAGGTAAGAGGCGTCAGCTGGGGGTCAGGGAGCAGGCACCAGCAAGTGGCCCGTGGCCGGAGTCAAACAGGATAGCAGCATGTGAGGTCGGGAGCCAAGGGCCACGGGGGAAAAAACCGCTTCGCAGGTCCAAGAAAGTAGCCACAGGGCTCAGCGGGGCCGGCGGCAGTATCACTCCGTGCGGAGCGTTGGCGTAAAATCCATACTCGGCGGTGTGGCAGTTCTTTGCTAAGACACCGAGGGCCGATTTGGGGAAATTAGAACGTGGCAGAAATGAAGGTGGGGCCCGGGAGCTAAAATTGGGACCACGGGCCCCGCGCAACACATCACGCACCATCCGGTGGCCTGGGAGAAACAGGGTCAAGTGGGGCCAACCCGCCCCGCACAAAAGCAGCAGCAGCGCCCCTGGCTCCCAGCTTGCAGCCCGTAAAGGCCCCCCCCACCTGCGAAGGGAGCGTTTCTCTTTTTTTGACATCATCTCCCGGGCCAGATGTCCAAGTTGTTTGGGATTGAGTCCTCTCTTTCCAAAGGTGGAACCGCACCATTCAGAGAACTAATGGCTTGGCCGAGCTGAGTGGAGATTTCCCCAAGCCGTAATTTTTTTTCCCAAAAAGGCAGTACCAGACATTTCATAAATAGTAGAACAGAGGGGGGTCAGTCCTTGACTTATGGGTTTTTTTTTCCAAGGGGGCAACGGCAGCGCGGACGTTTTATTTTGAAACAACGCAGGCCAGTAAAAATGTCCTTTACGCTACGGGTGAATTATTTTCCTCCCCAGGCACACCAACAATTTGGGACAGGAGACGCCCGTTTTCCCCCTCCCCTTTGCCCAAACTTTTTGCCCCTTCACCAATGCCCCGCATCCCCCTCCTCCACCATCCCCCAACCTTTCCTCAGCCCCCCACAAGTACTGCTCCATCATACCAAAATGTTTAGGGCAAAAAAGCGGGGGTCACGCAGTTCTAAAACCTGGCTTGCCCTCGGCAAAACAAAGTCAAAAACAGGGGTGGAACTGCCCCTCGTCATGCACAAAGGAAATTTTTTGTTTTTGGGTTTTCCCCTCCGCGAAAACCCAACAAAATGGGAACCAGGGTGAGGGCCCAAGGGAGTAAAAAGGGCCCGGCTGCCCCCAGGTTTGGGGGGGGTTTCCCATGCGCCCTGCAGGGCGAAACATTTCAATCGGGTTTGGGAAAAAGGTTCCTGAATTTCTCCCCCCGGGATCCCCAGAAGATTCTAAAAAAAGGCCGGGAAACTTTCAGGGCACTTTTCCATTCGTACAAACCAGGACACCCCCCCCTCGAGTTGCAGCACAAAGGGGCTTTCCCCCAAAAAAAAAAACACACCTGATATGCATTTTTCCCAAACCCCTGAAATTCCAGCCTGCACATTGGTTTTTTTGGAGACCTGTATGAACAAGAAAAGCCTTAACGATTTTTTTGGATGACCAGGCAGACGGGAAATACTCCCCTTTTGTAACTTTGATGTCACCCCCTGGCAGCTCATTTCCTCCCCCACCCGGGTTTTGTGGGGGCCTTTCGAAGGAGGCGACGTTTTTGTCAGCCCGCCAGGACAAAGGGGAAATGAATAATGCCCCATTCCATTTGCTTTCATGTCCTGGAACAAAACTAAAAAACCCGTCGGGGGGGCGGGGGACTGGAGATTTGGGGGCCCCAAAACACCCTCGGGGCCACAAAAACCCGGGTTTGGGGACGGGAAATTTAAAGGAAAGGGGGAAAGGAGGGGGACATTGGAGCAGAAGCTTTGTCGGTGAAAAGATTTAAATTTTTCTACCCGGGTTTGACAAAGAGGAGGAGCAGAAAGCACGGGGAGGAGGTAATGGAAAAGGGGAAAAGACGAGGCGGATGACCCCCAAGCCCCCGTGGCAGTATACAGTGGAAATGGAGGCAGGACCCCTCGGGGTCCCCTTGTGCAGAGGGCCCGTAGCATGCTTTTTTCCCTGGCTATGACAGCCGAATAGTAAATTTCATCCCCCCCAGGGGAAATGACTTCTGTGCTCCCCAAACCCTATTGGACCCTCGCAAACCGGCCCCAAAAGGGAGCCTTTTCCCACTATTGAGGGGGAAAACCCAAACCCCAAAACTTTTAGGGAAATCCTCCGTAATCATTTGGGCCGCTGCCTATTGTGGGAAATGGGTCCCCCTCTGACAGTCTAAACCGGGGTTTTTTCCTTTCAGCGCTCACTACAACTCCGGGGGTTGCGGGGGGAAGGGGGTGGGGTGGTTGAGCAGAAACCGCTCCCACAGTAAAACCAAAAAGGCTGGATTTCCAACGGGATGAGCACTTCCTTCCCCCCCCCTTTGTGAGAGGGAAAGTCGCCACAAGCAGAAGCAACGGGAGCAGTCCCTAAACCCAACAGGTGGGGCCAAACCGGGACACACTCGCCACCTCATTTTGAAGACCCCGCTGGACTACCGGGGGCAGCCAAACGGGAAATGGGGGGGGGGCCCGGGCAAAATTGCCGATTTTTGCAGGGGAAAAAGCTGTCCTCCCCGGCCAGTAGGGGGGCATCAGAGGGGGTTTTCAGTGGGGGCGGGGCCATCTTTAAACCCCCCAAGGGAAAACCCCCCTTGTCCAGGGGGAAATTTGGAACCCCTGCCTTTGTCAAGATGAATCAGGCGGGGGATCACCGGTTTCCCCCAAACACCCCAAATTTCCCTTACTAAAACCCGTTTTCAAACAAACCGGGCCCAAAACCACTTTTTCAAGACCGCCACCCGCCGGGAATGCCACACATCTAGGCCCCAGTTTCCCATCTGCCTACCCCCAAACTTTACCGGGGACGGGGTAGGGGGCCACCCCCAAACCTAAACACTCTGCCCATTGTGCCACTCTATGCCCTTTCATGCTGCTGCTGTTTTTGCTTTTACATCCACACTGTGTAAATTTTTTGCCACTGCCCTGCCTTTCATGCTCCCGCTTTTGGCTGGGGGGCCCATGCCCCCTCCACACTTTTGTCTTTGGGTGCCATTTTGCCGGGACCTCATGCACCCGCCGCCGGGTGACCTCTGCTCTCAGTCTTTGTCCCACTCTGTGGTTTTCCCCCCTGTTTTGCCACCTCCGGGAATGTTGATTGGCACTCTCTGCCCCTCATGCTTGCTCTGTGTTTCCTCCCCATTTCCTCCACCCCTTTTTCTTTGGGCCCCACTCCCTGCCCTCATTTGCGCGGCCGCCGTGCCCCTCCGCTCTCAGTAAAATTGTACCCCTCTGTGGCTTCCTCCTTTTTGGGCCACCACCAAATGTCTTTGTGCCACTCTTTTACCCCCATGTCGCTGCTTGACTCCCGTCCGGAAAACCTCCACACGGGGCCCCTTTTTCCCCCTTTTGTGGCCTACTAATTTGTTTTTCCCCATCTCCAGAATGTCTTTGGGTGCCCAACGGGCCCTGACCTCATCCCTTTGCTGCCGCCTGACCTCCAACACTGTGTGATTTGCCACTCTGTGGAAAAAATTAGGGGTTTCCCGCCTCCGGGAATGCCCATTGTCCACTTTCCCTTGTTTCTATACCTTGCTGGCCCCCCTGTGACCTCCACACTGTGGATTGTGCCCCCTTCTGGTGCCTAAAACGTTTTTTCCCCGCCCCAGAAATGTCATTGTGCCACTGCCTGATCTAAATGCTGCTCCCTGTCGTGCCCCCCAAACACTGTACCCATTGGCCACTCTGTGGCCAAATACTGTTTTGTGCCGCCCCAAATTGTCATTTTGTGCCACGGCCTACCTCATATTTCCCTCCCGCCGTGCCCCTCCGCCCCTCAGCAAAATGTGCAACTTTTCTTGTTTTCCCCTCGTTTTTTTGCCCCCCTCCAAAAATGTCCTTGGGGGCCATTTGCCTACCCTTTGCCTTTTTTGGCTCCCGGGCCGGGTCACCGCCACCCCCTTCTTTCACAAATTTGTTCCCACCTGATTCTCACTTGTTTTTTCCCAAAGCATTCGCGGGGATAAATTTTAATCAGGCTACATTCCCACTTGGGGGGTTTTTTTGGTCAGTTTGCCCTCTAAAGGGGCCCAGGGAATTTTAAAGGGGAAGGGCGTTTTCAAAAGTGGGCGGCAGTCATCTGCGTGTCATACAAAAACCCCAAAATTTTTGGGTTATTAAGACCAAACCAACTCCCCCTCCCAATGTTTAAAGCATGGCACAACGTTTCTACAGCACCCTGCAGGCTCTGTGCGGGCCCGGGAAAAAAGGCTTTTTTAATGCAATTTACGTCCCAAAAGGTAATTCGGATCCGAATAAATTTTTGTCGGAAAAATTTCCGGCGAAGTGGCCCAAAATTCAAATTTTTTTTAGAATTCGCCCATCCCCAGAAATTTAACTTTTATTATTGAAAAAAAACCCTTTTTCCTTTGTAAAAACTCCCGGGGTTTTCAGAATTCCCAATTGTGTCGGGAAAATTTTTAAAAGGGGTCCCCCCATAATAAAACCTTCATTCTGATTAGCCGTCACCCTATTTGCCCGAGGAGACATCTCTCTTTGGTTTTTTCTTTTAAACTTGGGGCCTATATAAACCCCCTTTTATTATTATAGTTTAAATTTTTAAACCCCCTTTATTTTTAAACCCATAAGGGTTTCCATTGGGTTTAAAATTACCGGGTACCTAAAATCTTCCCCCCTTTTTTTGGGCCCTTTAGACAGGATTTTAAAATAGAGACAGACACCTCCCCCCCTTTCCCCGGGGTTTTTAAAACGATTCTTTCTAAATGGGACTGAATCCTTTTAAATAAACCGCCCAAATCGTAGCTCTCTTCCCACCCCCATGTCTCTGTTATCCCCACATGCCCAAAAATTTTTCCTTCAGCTATTAGAAACCC
Source organism: Phyllomedusa bahiana (assembly GCA_025379985.1). NCBI lineage: Eukaryota > Metazoa > Chordata > Amphibia > Anura > Hylidae > Phyllomedusa > Phyllomedusa bahiana. The sequence continues at coordinate 64,335 of JAODAL010013767.1, read as the reverse complement.
TCTATTTTTCAACTTTTGGGGTTGGGCCCAAAACCCCTTCCCAAATTGGGCCCAGAAGGGCAATTTAAAGAATTTTTTCATTTTTTTTTTCCTTTTTTCCCCTGTTATTTTTTTTAACTATTGCTACACCCCCCCCTCCCCCCCAAATCCCCCCCCTTTGATTTATTACTAATTCCCAGCTTTTCTATCTTCACTATCTTGCTTTCTTATCTTTAGTTACCCTCCCCCCGTCTCTAATTTTAAAAATTTTCCCCCAAACCCCCCCCTTTTCTTGGCCATTTTTTTCCCCCAAAAACGTTTGCACCCTCCCCATTTAGGTGCAGGGGAATCCCTGAAAATAGGGGCCTGAATCCCAAGACAGAAGTCAGCACGGGTTCTCCAAAAACCCCAAAAATTCCCCTTTTCCAACAAAAAATTTTTTGAGCCACCCTTAAAATTTACCCCCCCCATCTCTAATCTCCCTCTCCCTCCCCTGGTTTTGGCTCGGGGGAAAACCAGATAATATTTTTCTGAAAAATATTACTCTGGGGCCCCTTTGGGGCCTTGACCCTTTGGGCCTAAGTGCCTGAAATTCATTTTTTAAGGACACTCCACCAACCTCAAATTTTTTCCCCTTTGGGGGGCCCAATGTGGACCATGACACGGGATTCTCACCACCCCCAAACCCAGCAGTCCCGGTCCAACCCAATCCCAAAAATGTCGAACTCGGGGCCCCATTAAAAAAGCATACTTGTTCGCCCCGACCCCGGTCTTTTGGCAGTTTGCCCGGGGCCCCTGTGCCCCAAATTTTAAGGATTCCCCAACAACTACCCCCGGGCAAAACCCCTTACCGCACTCCTTTTCCCCATCTTACTGGAGCAAACAGGGTTTTTCTTGCTGCAGGCAACGCATTTTTCTAAAGTTTAAACCCCCCCTCATCTCCCCAATTTTGCAAATTTGTTGGGGTGTACCAAATCAGGACTATCCCTTCCTGACACTTTTCCCTTTTAACCTTTTTTTTCTAAAAGTTACCCCATCTAGTTTGCCTCATGTTTCCCCCAACCTCCATCCCTACCACCCTCCCCGCATCAACACCCGAGTGAGTGTTCCTAGCGGCAAACACGTTCCAAGCTTTGGCAATGGATCTAAATGCGCCACTTTCTCATTTGTTTCCCGGGTTCCGGCTTCTAAATGGCATGTGCCCCAAAATCTTACACAGAAAAGTAGGCCCCCCAAACCCTGTTGTTTCCAAGGGAGGGAAATAAAATTACATAGGATTGGGTTGTATTTTTTTTCCCCTTTGCCTTCCTTTTTAAAAGGGGAAATTAAAAATTTTTTAAACAACCCCCAAAATAATACCAATAACTTAAAACTCATCCCCACAAAAAAGAAACCCCCAAAACAGTTTCTGTACCCCAAAAAAAATAAAAAAAAAAAAAGGGCCTCAGACTAGGGCTTTTTTTAAACTTTTAGAAAAAAAGTGTTTTTATTGAAAAAAAAGCACAAAACATAAAAAATTTATAAAAACAGGATATCGCGTGGAAAAAAATGAATTGACCTGCGGGGATTAACGATAGCAAAGAAAAAATTATACCGCACAGTGACCACTATAAAAAAATAAAAAGCACTACCAGCATTGCTGTATTTTGTTCATCTTGCCTCCCAGAGATCTTGATAAAAAGCGATCAAAGCATCATACGAACCCCATAATGGTACCAATAAAAACATCAACTCATCCTGCAAAAAACAAGCCCTTTATCAGCTCCATATACAGAAAAATTTAAAAAAAAAGTTTTTTCTATCAGACTATGACGACATAAAAATGCAATTTTTTATAAACACATATAAAACACAATAAAACATAAAAAAAGATAAAATTGCAATCAAAAATGTGATCAGCTCATCCTTCCTTTTCCTTTTGTTCAAACTTCCAGATGGTTTTTTTCCTACCACTCATACCTTCTCGCTCGGATTAAGCGGTGGCTTGCGGTGCATTCAATGATTCCAATACAGAGCAAAAATCCAGCGTGGTTGGCTAAGAGCAGAGTACTTTACTGAAAATATGCCATAAGCAACAGCTAAAAGGTGCAAGAACTGTTAGGGCTTGTCCCCACTGCACGGGTTTTCAGCCAGTTTTACAGACGGTTTTCAGTTTTGACTGTAAACCAGATGTCAACTTTTAAAATGGTCCTCTATGGAAAATGCGTGCAGGGGGCCCCACTGCACAGATTTTCCGCCGGTCCAAAAAACATTCAACATGTTCATTCTTCCGGCCAGTGTTCGGTTGGAATTTGAACATGTTAATGCGAAGAGCGGAGAAAAGTCGTCCCCTTTGGCCGTGTGCATGGCCACAAAACAGTGCAAATATCGGTCAGGATTTCCGACTAGTATTTGTACTGTGCCATGTGAATGGCCCCTTAATACGCTTCCTAGCATTTGTGCCCATGTTGCAAACGTAAACATTTATATCCATCCTAAAATATATAAACAAACCTACCCATTCAAATAGCAGGGAAAAACAGATGGCAGTCAATAGAAAAGCTAGTAAAAAAAAAAATGGATGTCAAACGTATGCGATAAACAGTGCACATCTAACATATACGCTATAACATATAGGTTTTGATGGATGGTCAAACGCAGTGTTCACCCAGCCTAATTATTATTAGTTATTTGACTAATGTAGGTTGATGGATATACAATGTACGTTGACATAGAGTCCGTTTTTACATTTTCCATCAAATATGTGTTTAATTTTAACAGATGGAAGACGCAGGGTGCTGAGCTTTTTAAGTATGAAATGTATACGTTACAGACTTACAGTATACATTTTTTTTTAAATTATAGGTCAATGGAAAGAGTATCCTTGTGTATGTGCCCATGTTGCAAATGTATATGTTTGTACCGGTCATAAAAAATATAAACAAACCTACCCAATTAAATTGCAAAGAAAAACAGGTGACAGGCAATAGAAAAGCTAGTAAAAAAAAAATTAAAATAAGAAAAAAACAGGATGTAAGATGTCTGCTCGAAACAGAGCAGGTTTGTTATACGCTTAGTGTATATGTAATAACGTAAACATTTTAACATATGGTCAAACGCGGTGTGCACGAAGGCTATGTCTCCACTGCACACGTTTTTGGTACTTTTTTTCAGCGTTTTTCATTTTCTGAAACATAACTGAAAACAGATCCCATAGACTTTAAGGGCTTGTCCCCACTACAGGGTTTTCAGTTAGTTTTACAGATGGTTTTTGGATTTGAAATCTGTCTGTAAACTAACTGTCAACCTTTTACATTGATTTAAATAGTCAACGCTGAAGGGATTTTCTGCCGGATTGTTTTTGACACTGCCGGCGTTGCTAAAAACTTAGAACATGTTCATTCTTATGCCCGGTTTTCAGGCAGAAGATGTACATCTCAGTGGTGGAGAATCTGCAGGGAATCTGCAAACCGCGGATTGAACCAGCCCCCAAAAGCACATACAAGATGTCAAACTGCTGACCGGATTATTTAATCACAATCTAGACAGTATTTTAACCTGCCATGTGTATGCAGCCTAATAGTACAAACGTTCTGTATTCTCCACGGAATTTTGTATGCATTAAAAACTGCTCAAAAACCATCCAAAAAAGCCAAACAGAAAAACACAACAAAAACCTCAACAAAAAACTGAAAACAACCCAAAAAATTCATCAGAAACCCAACTGCCTTGGACAAAAAAATGACTTTCAAAGCAGTTTTTACGTTTTGATTTCCAACAAGTTTTTTGTCCTCTGCTGTGTAGACCTAGCCTAAAGGTGCTTTCACATGGTGCGTTTTTGTTGCATTTTTTCAATGTATTATTTGTGCAGGAAGGCACAGCAATTAATGCTGTACATTGCTGCACAAAAATCACGGTAAATTCGCGGGAAATTCATGGTACAATCACTGTAATTGCCGTGATATTTGCCGCGATTTTTGTGCAGCAATGTACAGCATTAATTGCTGTGCTTTCCTGCACATAAAATGCACCAAAAATGCACCGTGTGAAAGCATCCTAAGGCTATGTTCACACGGCTTATTCATAGTGTAATTTCGCCCACAATTACGCCATGTGCCATGCAGAGAGGGTGAGGGGGCCATCAGCTTGCCAGCCCCATAAACATTCATTATCCATGGCACGTATCCTGCTGGGATAATTGACATGTCCCTTTCTCCCCGCTCGCCGTATTTCGCGGGGAGAGGAGACGGAATCCATAGTTCTCTATGAGAACTGTGGATTACCATTATGACTGGGCCGGATTTCAGCCGGCACGAAATATGGAACAAAATCTGTCCCAAAATAAGCCGTGTGAACATGGCCTTAGGGTGCGTCCACACGGCAGTATGCAAATACCAGCCAGATTCTGTTGAAAGAATACAGTGGGCATTTTGACATTGTTTTCGTGGCCTTAGGGGATGGATCTGTCCACGGTTTGTGGATTCACCCGTTCCACTCAACCACTGACATGTTCATGTTCCGCCCAAAAACCAGGCAGAAGAATTAACATTTTCTAAGGCTATGTTCACATGGCTTAAATTGAGGTGCATTTTGCCACGTATTTAGAGGCATACTGCGCTCTAATACGAGCGAAATTCTCCCCAGTCATTACGGTTATCCACAGTTCTCATACAGAACTATGGATTACGCCTCCTCTCACCGGGCGTACAATACGATCGTATTATACACACGCGGAGATAAGTGACATGCCATTTATTCGTGCCGTGAGCAGTGCATGTCTATAGGGCCGGTGGGCTGCTGCTCCCCCGCCCCGGCCTGCGGGAGTACGCACCGATTGCCGCGAGCTCCCATACACTGTCGTAATTGTCGGGCATACTGTACGCCCCGCAATTACTCCGCGTGAACATAGCCTAAGTCTTTCAGGATGCTGGAAGTGTAAAAAACTGTCCGGCAGAAAATCTGTTCAGGGGGACTGATGAACAGATTTTCTATTAAAGTCTATCAGGATGATTGACAGTAGGTTTACAACCGGCTTACAAATCCAAAAACCGTCTGTAAATCCGACCGAAAATCCTGCCGTGGTAACAAGCCCTGAGGGTGTGTTCACATGGCGAAGGACAAACTCTGCTTGGTTTTGACTTCAGCAGAACTGTCCATTACAACGAGTTTTTGGACATCTTTTGACACAAATAACGGCCGTTTTTTTTTTGCCAGTTTTGGTCGTTTGAACGTTTTTTGTCACTGATTTTGTCCAGGTTTCCCCAGCAGTTTTTGGACAGTTTTTCAAGCAGAAAAGTGTACTGAGTGCAAATGTGTTCCTGATTGGTGCAAGAAACCATGTGATTTTTTTTTTATCTCCACCCAGTGGTCACTCCCTAAGATTCCAGTGGCCATCTTGGACTTGTCTCAGCAACACATTGATTTTAAAATCACTCCTTTTTAAAACAACACACAAAATGAGTAGTGCAGTAACCACCGCAACATCAAGCGCCCGTAGCGATGAGGATCAGCAGCCCGAGTTTCCACAGATCAGATTGCACCAAAGAGAATTGGGAGTTTTGGTGGCAGTGCCGCATAACATCCTGGTTCAGCATAGAAGGGTATGTACATCTTAGTTTGGTGTTAATTTAAATGTTGTTCTCATATGTACTCATATGAGGTTAATTCGTAAAATCCTTTACTTTCATTGCCTCTATAGGCTGCAGGAAGGCGTCGCTACTGGGTCCACCCTTTCAATGAGCTGAGATACAGCAGAGGCCACATTGGCCAATTATATGCAGAGCTAAGATATATTTCGACTTTTTTATTATTTAGGTTTAATATAGATGTGTTTTTTTGTTCTATGTTTTGCCCTTTTTTTACATAATGTAAATTAAATTTGACAGACTGGTTGAGATTGGGAGGCCACACCTTTGCAGATAGGACACTGTCCTATGGACAGATTGCTGATTACTTTACGGTACATATCTTTTTCTTTATTACTTGATTTTTAGGTTAAAATAATCCCGTGTAATTTTCATTTGTTTATTGATCATGTAATATTCTTTGATTAGTGATTGCAATAGTCTATATGCCTTTGTTAATTTTTCTTTTTTTTTTCCCCTAGGTTTTTAGCAACTGGTGAGAGCCACACGTCATTGCATCTGCAGTTCCGTGTGAGGAAGATCACCATCAGCAACATCGTGGTGGAGACGTGTGATATGATCTTGGTGGCATTTACAGCTGATTGTGATGTCAAGCCCCAACCTGGAGATTTGGCTACAGATTGCCGAATGTTTTCAATCTGTGGCCAATTTCCCTAACTGCATAGGTACCGTTGAGGGTAAGCACATACGTGTGCAGCAGCCATCACAATCAGGAAGCATATTTTATAATTATAAGAAATATTTTTCTGTGGTCCTGATGGTGGTGGCTGATTTATGCTTCAAGTTTGTGGCTATCGAAGTCGGCGCCTATGGCAGTACATTGGACTCAGGGCGCTGCTGACATCTGCTTTCGGTCATACAGTGCTGCAAGATCAGCTCCCACTGCCACCTCCAAGACCATTTCCCAAGACCATGGTTCCAGTTTCCTTTGATGGTCGCAGATGAGGCATTTCCTTTGATGACTCACATGCTATGGCCATTCCCTCAGAGGGCACTGGATGTGTGGTGGTGGGTATTCAATGCCAGGTTAAGCCGTGCCAGAAAATTTGTTGAATGCGCCTTCGGAATTTTGACAAATAAGTGGAGGGTCTTCATGGGTGCATTGCAGTTAAAGGAGGAAAATGTGGATCTGTTCATAAAAGCGGCCTGTGTCCTGCACCACTATGTTCGTGATTAGGAGATCAGTACAGATGTAGATGTGGGCACAGAGTCTGTTTTTCAAGACTGGCCGCTGCCTGTCCCCACAGGATGCCTTCTGATTCTGCAGTGCACGTGAGAGACACCTTCATGAACTATTTCACGAGTCCCGAAGTTACAGGTACAATTAGCCTGCCATGATGGTACTAGCTCTCTCCAGCACTGCCTGCTGACAATAGTCAAGAGATAACCAAAAACAAGTAATATTGTGTATAATTATATATCTATATTGGAATTTAGTTACAATTTTATTTCTATTACAATTCTATATAGATATGTAATTATCTTATGTAAGTATATTCTAGAATAGCTTCAACCAAGATAGGAATCAGTAGTAGAAAATCAAAGACATAGGTTCCCCATAGCAACCAATCAGATATCCTCTTTCATTTCATGTACTACTCTAGGAAAAATGGCATTTAGAATTATTTGCTAAAGAAAACCTATTTGTTCTACTTCATACTACTGACACCTGAACTTTTCTATCCATAGTGTGAAAAAGAATTGTTGCCCATAGCAACCAATCATATATCTCCATTTATTTTTACATAATACTATGGGAGAGGAAAAAGGAGCTGTGGTTGGTAACTAGGGGCAACAGAAACAGTCTTTCTCAAATACAATTTGGAGTTATGAGGACCTACATTTTTGCAATATATAAATAAAGCTGACGACACAAGTTATAACTTGGACACAAAAATGGCCCTTACAGACCCAACTAAAACAAAAAACAATAAAATTAACTCAGGTCCTAATAGGTAGGGGAGCACAGGTCGCTGAGAAAGGATTGTGGAGGTTGAGATGGTGGTGGTGGAGGGTGTTGGTAGTCACTGCTGGGGTACTGGCAGGGGCATAGATAAATGCTCATGGGCCCAGGTGCAGCTTGGGCCCCCCTAACAACGGACAACTGGCTGTGGACCACTAGTTTTTAACAACAGGTTCCTTGCTTGGCATGAAGGATGATTGTGGTGTAGAGTGACATGGAAAATTATTTCTATTCTATTGTCTAATAGAAGAAAATGTATTTGAAATATACTTCCAAAGCGTCTGCCCCCCAGTTCTCTCTTTCTTTCCCCCCCAAAAAAAATTATTATTTGTGGGATGAACAGGAAAAAATTGCAATTGCACCTTCGGTTTTTGGGTTTTGTTTTTCTTGGAGTTTACACCGTACAGTTTAAATAACATACTACGTACTGTATACAAGGGCCGAAAAATACTGCTTCATCACAGTTATGCATGCTAAAATGGAGTTATTTATTGCAATTCTTGGAATGTGAAGTGACAAAAAAAGACCGTTTAGGCATTAGAGTTTTTTTCTTCTACGTTTCTTCTACGTTCACTTTATGGAATAAATTATGTTATATTTTAATAGACTGGACTTTTATGGCTGTGGCAATACCAATTATGTGTAACTTTTTGTAATTTTTATTATTTTATTTGTAAAATGGCAAAAGGGGGAAGTTTTGAACTTTTAGAAGGTTATTATTTTTTATTTTTACATCTTTTATTTATTTTACTTGTAGTCCCCCCCCAGGGTACTTGGCAACAAAACCAACACACGAAAGTTCGTGCAGCTTACCCCAATTACAGGTGCAAAACCTCCACTTCAGTACATTCTAGGTGGTGGATTTGGATGTGGATGGTTTACATCCGCAAAGAGAGCTCCAGCCCAGGCTTCAATGCAATGCAAATATATCCAAACAAATACGGATATTCCAGCGGATAACGTATTCCACAAAGTTTTATTCCAATGATGAAGTTACAGGACAGTAAAACACATAGCGTTCATCACCACTAATGCGTTAACGATCAAAATGGATCCTTGATCACAGCTCATAAACGTTTTCCAACATACACATATATACATAAATGTTAAAACCATTTAGGACAGGTCACGTGGTACTGGGAAGCACCTGATTATTAACGCTCTCACTTCCTGAGGTGAGACAACGGGAAGCTCAACATAAACAAATAACACTGCTTAAATAGATATACATTCTACTAAATATAAGTATATAAATATATAAATGTAAATAAGTTATCCCATATAAGTATAGTTTTAATACATATGTAAAAGTTCATTTCTACGATTCATACCTTTAGGGTAACGTGTATCACACGTCAATATCCAAAAAGCTTCCCGCAGTCTCACCTTGTTTTCCCAATTACCACCTCGCACAGAATTATTTACTCTTTCATTAGCACCACACTTCAAAGATGCAATAGCGCCTCTATGTTCTTCAATAAAATGACGAGTTGTGTCTGACAAATGAGTGTGTTGATTTTTAATCCCTAAAAGGTGTTCAGATATTCTCTGTTTTAATTTTCATATAGTACTTCCTATATACATCTTGTTACATGTGTTACAGTAAATATAATAGATTACATGGTCTGTATCACATTTAGATAAGTATTGATTTTAAACTGTTTTGTACCATCACTGTTTGTAAAAATATTACCTTTGAACACTATGTTGCATAAGTTGCACGTGTTTTTACCGCATGGGAATAAACCCTTACAATGTAACCAAGTTTCTGATCTGTGACTAATGAAAGTACTAGTCATTAGCGAGAGATATACCTTTTTTAGGGATACACATAACTCCTTTCTCTATTACAGTTTTTAACACTGGGTCTTGTCTTAAAATAGGAAGATTTATGAAAAAGATTTTCCTTATTTACTCAAAATTATCACTAAATTGAGTTGAATAAACTGATTGTTTTTTTTTCTTTGTTGCCTTTCTCATTCATGACAATGAACGATTGTTGTGTTTTATTTTTTACTTTATTAAAGGCTTCATTTAATAGGTATTCCGGATACCCATGTTCTTTTAACCTTCTATCAATAATTTATTTTTCTTTAAAAAAATAATTGTTTCTTGTTTAGCTCTTATGTATTCACCTGTTGGTATTGCAGCTATAGTATGAAAGGGGTGGTTACTTGTGGCCTGTAATATTGTGTTCCCATAATGGGGTTTCATATTCAATTTAATAAAGACCCTTCCAGTTTCCACATCTTCTTCCAATTCCAGATCTATTATGAGAAGACATAAACCTCAAATTACATGCATTGTCATTCAAAAAGTCAACAAACTTGGGTATGGACGCCACATCGTGACTAGTGATGAGCAATTGTGTCAACTATCGTTATCAGATCGATAGTCGATATCATCAATTATCATGCCCATAGCCGATAATAGATAATCGCCGATGACCATTAAAGTCTATGGGAGAGGAACAACAGCTTCATTCTTACACCCAAACAGGGGTGTAGAAGCTGGAATTAACATCCACAACAGCAAACTGGATACGTGTTACATCGTGTTACACAGAAAAAAACTGACAGACTATTCACTATCCCGGTCTTGTACCACAGCATGACCCTTAAACCTGCATGACCAACAAATTAAAAAGTGCCAGAAGGCAGTATTATTTAAACCATCATTTTAGTTAAAATTGGACATTGATATCCCTGCCCTGAAACCACAGAATGACCAAAACCCCCCCAGGACCATGTTTTAAAAAAAGGCCGGAAAAAAGGGTGTTTTTGATACAATTTTTGGGTTAAAATTGGACTTTGGGAATATTTTATTTGAAACCGCGGCTGACCTTAAACCGTCTGCCCAAAGTTTAAAAAAGTCCCGGGAAAAAAAGAGTTTTAAAAAAAACCCATTTTATTTTGAATGGACTTGACTATTCCCTGTTCTGTACGCGAAAAGGGCCCCCAAAACCTCCCCAATGACCCAAAAATTAAAAAAAAGTCCCTAAAAAAGGGGTCTTTGAACCCCTTTTATTTGAACTGGGACTTTGGGCCCATCCCTGTCCTGTCCCGCCCCATGACCCCAAAACCTTTCATGCCCCAAGTTTTAAAAAATGTCCGGGAAAAAAGGGTTTTTTTGAACCACCATTTTTTTTGAACTGGACATTGACTTTTGCCTTGTCTGGACCGCAGCTTTTCCTTTAAATTTTCTAAACAAAAAAACCCAAAAAAAAAAAAAAAAAAAAAAAAATTAAAAAAAAAACCTTCCCAAAAAAAGAGTCTTTAAAGCTTTATTTTAGTAAATTGGACTTTGATACCCTTTTTTCCCGGGCAAACCCCAGAAATGACCCAAAAAACCAAAACAGGTGCCTGTAGGGAAACCATCTGCAAAAAAAATTTCGAATAAGAAATAAATATTTTAAAAGGGAAAAAACTTTTTTAAAAATACTGCTGCGGCTAAAAAAAAAAACAGATGTCCCCAGTAGGTCAAGAGGCCGGGTCGGGGAAAAATCCTGATTTCTTTTAAAAGGGGGGTTGGGAAAGGGAAATTTCTGACAAGGCAGGGGGGGAGGCTTTTTAAAAAGGGGGTTTCACGCGGGTTTCAGCAAAGCAAGGGGTGGAGTTACAGGGGGTTTGTTAGTGAGGGCCAGGGGGGGTTTTCGTCATTTTTAAACCCACGCGGTTTAAGGTCCCGGGGCCCGGGGGTTACGGGTGGGCCGGGTTAGAGCCAGGGTGGCGCCCGTCATCTTTTAAACATGGCAAAAATGCCATTATGAGCAGAAACGAAAAAAAGTCGTCCCTTGAAGCAGAATGGGGGGGAAAGGGGAAAGTGTGAGCTTAAGATTCCGGGCCTTTCCTTTGGGTAAAACAGTAAAAGGATCGGGGAAAGGTGTTTGAGAATTTTTGCCTCTATGGGGCCCGGCTTTGCTCCTCCGTATGATTTGGCGGCCCAATTGAGTTCATTGGGAAAAAATGTTGGGGGTTTAAACGCCCCTTTTCCCACCCAGGGGCCTTTTTTTGGTTTTTCTTTTTCTCTTTTTTATAAAATTTTTGTTGGGAGGAAATTTTTCTTGTTTGGGGGGTGGGGGAAGGGTGCGCCCTTACTCCTTGTCCTTTGATTTTTTTCTAATTTTTCCCAAGTTTCTGTACCCCCCTTGTAAAAATTTCGGGAGGAAATTTTGTTTTAGAAATTTTTTTACATTGAAATTTTTTTTAGGGGGTTTAATTCTAGAAAAAACCTTTTTTAAAAAAAGGATGGGAACCCCACCACGTTTTTTTTTTTTTTTTTTAAATTGTTTTAAAGGGGTTGTCTCACAAAGGGATTTTTTAGCTATTTTTAAAAGATCTTCCCAAAAACAAAAAATTTTTGCAAAAATGGGGTCCTTTAAAACCCTTTGCCCAACCCTTTTAAATTTTTTTTGACCAGCACCAACCCCCCAATAAAATTCAAAAACATTTTTTTTTTAATGGAAATGTAGTATAGCTGTATTTCACAGAAACATCCCCCAAAAAAATTCAAAAACATAAACCTTTGGTCCATTTTCTTCCCAAAATTTTGGAAACAAATGTCTGGTTAGACAAAAACTTTTTTTAAATTTTAGGACCTGTATTTAAAAGTTTAAATTTACACCCAGCAGCCCCCAAAAATTATAAAAATGATTTTAGCCATTTTTAAAAAAATTGTGAGGGGGGGAAATGCCACTTACCCCCCACATTTCTTTTCCCAAAAGGAAACATTGTTTTATAGCTGAATTTCCAGGAAATCATCCCCCCAAAACCATTGCCCGTGGGGGAAAAAATTGTAAAGATGAAGTGAGTAAAAATAATAGGGTTTTTTTTCATAAAACCGTTTTTAAAAATTTGGTTTTTTTTTACAGTCTTTCACTGAAAAAAGACACCCCAAAATGACATTTTGGGAATGAAAATTAAAATAGCAGTAAGAAATGATCATGAAAAAAAAAGTTTTTTTCCCAAGGGCCTTTATTTCTTTTAAAAGGGGGGATTGTGAAGAAAGATGGAAACTAATCGGTGCCCTGGCCCAATTGGAGCCAAACATCAGGAGCCATCCCTGTTTCATCTTGATGAAAGTCAAACGATCCACATTTTCGGGGGGGAAAGGGAGGGTTTTGTCTTTTTAATTTGACTCCCCAAGCGGTGCTGTAGGTTGTCAGTAGGGAAAACTGGCTGCTGGGAGGAAAAACACCTCTTTTGGCATGGGGGAGCAGCTTGGCCATTTTCCATTTTGGATACCCGGGGAAGTCAAATTGGGTCCGGAACATATCAAAAAAATGGGGTTTTGAGGGCTGATGTCGTTGCACCCTGTTCTTAAGCCGGGTTCTGTGTGTGTATGTGTGCCCTGTTTAAAATTGCGGGGGTGAGGGTGGTTAAATAAGGTTTCCCAAAAGGGTTTCCCCATTAGGCTTCTGCCAAAATTCCCTGCTGGGGTTTGCGGCTACTTGGAAACTTCGGGCTGTAACTTTTGTGATGTTTTTTCACTGGTAAACATTTGAAAAATTTGTGAAAGAAAACGAACAGGGTTTTCCCCATTTTGATCAATCAGCCCCAGTCCCCCAAATTCCTGCTTTTTTACCCCTTTTTTGGGTGGGTGGAAGGGAATGGGGCTTTTTTTTGTTTTGTACCTGGGATCCAGGAGGGGGGCCAACCCAGAAATTCTGTTGTTCTTTTTGGGTTTCCCCTTTTTTGTGTGGACCATGTTGGGGGAAAAGGAGTATCCAGGAAATCATGTGAGAGAGGGAGCCTTGTTTTTTTTTTCCCAAAACCCTCGGGGGGTTAAAGGGGGGCATAGCAAATGATTTCCCTTTATTTCCTCCCCCGCCTAAAAATCTTTTGAAAACCTCTTTCCAAAGGCAGGGCATCGGTAACTCAGTGTCCAGGAATAAACTCTCCCCCTTCCCCCTTCCCTTTCCCCCTCAGTTTTCAAACAGCCCCGACTTCCCTCAGATGATTTCCCGGGAGAGTAAAGGGCACCCCCCTTGCACCAGCCCTGGCCCCCAAAACCCCTGCCTAATGAACCCCCGATAAAAATTTGGGGAAACTGTGGGCCTTGTGGATTCGAGGGAGAGAAAGCTTGTTTTCCGCACTTTTGTCGTTCCTCCCCCGTCGATGGTGGGAATGATGTTTCAGGTGCCCAACGTTTTGTTCCAAAAAACAAAGGGTTTCCCCACAATGCTCAGGGCTGCCCCCAAGGCATTGTTCACTGACCATTTTGGGGGGCTTCTTCAAAAATGGAAAGGGAAAATGGGCAGGCTTTTTAACTGTTCCCTCTGGGTTTTGGTCAACCCCCCAAGGTCGCCACAGTGTTTGTGGGGCAATGTTTTCATTTGTATGGTTTTTGGCATTGCGCTGCTCCCACAATCGCTGGAGCTATGGGGGGTTTGGAAAATTCCAGCGTGTTCCCACTGTAAAACAATGAGGGGGTTTAATGGGGGAGGCGAGTGTTTGCTGTAAGCACCCGCCGGGCGAAGCGGGGTTTTGGCGAACGGGGGAAAGTGTGAGTCGACCCAAACCCTTCCCCGCGGGCCCATTTCCAGCCCCGGGGGGTACGCTTTAAAAATTTCAAGGATGAAAAGGGGTTCCATGACATGGCGAGGCAAGGGATGTGCCCCGGGGCCCCTTAAAGGGAACTTAAGGGTGGCCGGGAAGGGTTTTTCGTGTTATGCCACCACCTTGCCTCCACAAGGTTTTTGGGTTAACCCGCCAGCGTCGGTTTCTTTTTTAAAGAGCGTCCACAGCTACTGCCCTGTGTGTTTACGGTCTCCAAAGAAGTTTTAAATTTCCCAACAGGGCCCTGGTTTCTCTGTGCACGTGGGGGGCCCCATTTAAACCTTGGGGGAAAAAAAATTTCGCACCTTTCCCTGGGGTTTTTGGGAAAAGTGTGCCCCCGAGTTTGGGACCCCTTTTTCATTTCCCCGGGCATCCGACAGCTACCCAGTAAACTTTCACAGAGATAAAAGGGGCCCTTTTGGGCCCTTTCCCCTTACTAGTCAATGATTTTTTTGGTTAGGTGGCCCTTTGCCGGGACTTTAGATGGCAGACAATGCGCTTAAAGATTTTTAGATGACCGGGGTTGGGCCGGGGGGCAGGAAAGGGGCCCAAAAGGTGGGGGAAACCCCATCTGTGTGCACCAGACGGAAAAACAACATTTCCCAAAACCCCAAAAGCTGGAAAAATGAAACCCATTCAGGTTTTGGCTTTGGGGGGTTTTGGGTTAAAGTTTTTCTTCTGCTCCAAACCGGGTTAGACAAAAGGGTTTGCTGCTAGACGGGCCCGCTGTACGTCATGAAAGGGTTAAAAAACCGGGGTAGAAGGAGAAGGGGGAAAAGCTATGTCTCTGGGGGTTTGCTGGGGGTTTCCGGGGGAAACAGGGTGGGGTGAAGCAAAGGTTTATTCTTAAACTTGCCCTCGAGAGACATGGGGGGGTAAGGAACGCTTTTTTCCGGGAAAGTGGCAAAAAAAAGGGGAGGCGGAGACAGGGGTTTTGGACGGGGGTTTGGGAAAACCCCGGGATCGGTGGGGGTTTTTTTTTCGCCAAGTTTTCCCTCCAAATTTCCCTTTTAACTCAGCTTTTCGCTGCTTGGGGCCAGAAAAGGTTGGTGGTGGTTAAAAAACCTAAGATTTTTCCCCTCTATTTTTTTCCCTTTTACGGAAAAGGGGGGCATATGCCCTCAGGGTGAATCAAGGGCTTGATCAAAAAAAGGCCCGGGCTTGAGGGGTCAGGGGCCTTTTAGAGGGGAGAAAAGGGAAAGGACGGGGTTTTTCCGCTGATCAGGGTTTGGCGGAAAATCTCAGCGGGACTTGTGCGACCACCCTCTCCCTTTTTTAGGGGGAAAAAAAACCTTACTGTCATACCCCATCGTCTTTTTCCCCTACCATGATGAAGCGTTTCCAAAGGGCAAATTTTGCTGAAAAGACCCTTTCATCATCTTTTCAGAAATTTGTCAAAACACCAATCCTCTTTTATCAACACAGGTGCTTCCTCGTTCTGACATTTGCACCCTGGAGCTGCGGGCCCTTCAACAACTGCACTAAAAAGGCTTTGCCGATTTGGCCCAGGTTTTTTGGGCCAACATGAGTTAAAATTTTTGGGCTGCCTTCATTTCCCATTTTGGCGGAGTTGACGATGATTGGGATTTCATTTGGGCCCATAAATGGAAGTAGAAAAGGGCAAATTTTCTAAAAAATTCGGTTCGGTCACTTCGCCGAATTTTCCGAAAAAAATTCCCGTTTCGGCCCGGGAATTATTTTCGGCACAAAATCACTTTAAATTTAAACAGTTATTTCCGGGGCTGCCCACGCCTGCGGGGTTTGTGTAGAACGTTTTTTCCATCCCTTAAATATGCAAGGGAGGGGGGTTTTGGGTCTTCTTTAAAATTGTTTTTTTAAAGTATGACCCGCACATGCCCTGCCGCCCTCTTAGAACCGCTTCCCAAAATAAAATCCCCTTTGGGCACTTATGGGGCAAAAATGACCAAAAAAACTGAAGCGGAAAACGTACCCTGAAAAAGTCATGGCACAAAAGCGGAAAAAAAAAAAACTGAACCCTCAGGGCAACTTTAGTGACAGAGTGTGGGGGGTAAACGGCGGCAGCCACAGCGCTGTGGTCAGACATTTGGCCCCCCCCAATTGGACTTTCGGGAATGGCAAAACATCCAAAAGGCCCCAGAAGTGGCACAAGGGACACAGTGTGGGGGTCCCGGTGGCAGCAGCTTTGAGTCGGGAAAGTGGGCAAAAGACAAATTCTGGAGCTAAAACCAAAAAAGGGGAGGCCAAAGAGGGGTTTTCAATGACACGGGGTTTTGGGAAGGCACGGGGGAAAGCAACAGCAGCAGCTTTAAGGTAAAGAAAAGTGAAACAATGCACAGTGTGGAGGGCACGGCAGCACCCAACATCAGCGCATAGGTCAGAACAGTGGCAAAAATGAAAAATTTTCGGAGGTGGCAAAAACAGGATTAGGCCACAGTGTGGAGGGCACGGAACAGCCACGGGGGCAGATGGGTCGACAGTGGCACAATACACAGTGGGAGGGAAACGAAAAGGTTTTTAACAGCAGCAGCATGAGGGAAAGAGAGGGGCAAAATTTACATTCTGCAGGGGGCCCAAAATAGTATTACCAACGACCCGGCAAAATTGACTGAGAGCGGGGGGCCCACGGCGGGCAGAAACCTGGGGTCAGGCAGGGGACAATGAAGAGATGGAGGTGATGACAGGGCAAAGCAGGGTCAGAGAGTGGCCAAAGACTTTCGGGAAGGTGGAAAAAAACAGTCCCCGGGCCCGCGGGGGAAAAACAAATGCACAGGGGTGGTTGCCCCGGGAAACGCAAAGCCAGCGCGGGAGTTTTTGGGGGCCAAAATGATGAGGGTTGGGTGGGGGGAAATTACCGTCCCTGGTAAAGGTGGGGTTGGCGGGGGGTGAAATTTAACAGCAAGGGTGTGGCATAAGGGGGGTTTGGGGGGCATCAAAATTAGTGGCTGAGGCAGGTAGTTAAACCCGGGAACGACGAAAAAGGGCTTTGGGGGTGTGGGGAAAAAATCCGGGCCCGACCCACCCCTGATTCATCTTGACAAAAGGTAAGCCCGTTAAAAAATTTTCCCGTGGACAAGGGGGTTCTCCTTGGGGAAAACGAGGGCCCCCCGCCGAAACTGAAAACCCGCTCTGAGCCACACTACGGGCCCGGGCAGGCCATTTTCCCACCCCAAAACGGCAAAGTTCCCGGCCAAAACCCTTTTTTGGGGCTCCCCCATATTTTCCCGGACTTCAAACTGGGGGGGCAAGTGCTGCCCCAAGTAGGCCACAACCTTTTTGGTTCAGGGAATGCTCCTTGTCCTGCTGCTGCCCCGGGTTTGGTGGACTGCCCTCCTCCATTTGGGGGGGAAAAGGAAGTTCCTTTTTTAGTGACCCAGATTTAAGGTTATGCTGAGGGAAAGTTTACTGCTCCTACCCCCCCCCCTTTCCCCCCCAGCACCGGGGCAGAAGAAACGGGGAGCGCGGGGAAACCCCCCCGGGTCAGACCTTTTCGGGGAGGCCCAATGCCGCACATAGGCAGGGGCCAACTGATTCGGGGTTTTTCCCTTTTTGTTTTTTGAGTTTTCTTCCCTCCCCAATTTGCGGGGAAAAAAGGCTCCCTTTTTGGCCCGGGGTAGCGAGGGTCCAATAGGGGGGAGAGCAAATTTCATCCCTTTTGGCCGGGAAATGCTGACTTATTCCCTTCACTAGCCGGGCAAATAAGCATGCGCCGGGAAAATTGCACAAGTGCTCCGGGGGCTCCCGCCCTCATTTCCCACTGTAAAACGCCACGGTGTTTGGGGGATTCTGCCTCTTTCCCATCTCCATCCACCTCCTCCAGCTCTTTGCCCCTCCTCTCTTGTCACCTGGGTAAAAATCCACCTTTTCACCAGACAATGTTTTCTGCCCCCCAATGTCCTCCCTCCTCCTCCCCCCTCCATTTTCAGCCCCCCACCGGACTCTTTTGGGGCCCAAAGGAAAAGAAAGTCGCCACATCTCCAGCCCCTTGCCCGGGCAGATTTTTCAGCATCTGTTCCGGGGAACTTTGAAGCAGGGGGGGGGGAATGCGTTATTCACCCGAAGTCCTGGCGACTGACAAATAACGTGGCCTCCCCCAAATGGCCTCAACAAACGGCGGGGTTCACGCATGACTGCCACTGGCTGACATCAAATTTACACGGGGAGTACTTCTGTTTTCCGGGAAATAAATCAAAAAATCGTTAAGGGGCCTTTCTCGGGTTCATACACCCGGGTCCAACAGTGCAGGGGGAAAATTCCAGGGGGTTGGAAAAAAAATCGCATATCAGAGCGTTTTGGGGGGAGGGTTTTTCCCCTCGCCAAACCCAGGAGGGTTTTCCTGGTTTTGTACGAATGGAAAAAGTGAAAGGGCACATTTTTCCTGGCCATTTTCAGAAATTTTTCTAAAGATCTTTTGGGAAGACTTAAAAAAACCCCTTTTTACAACCAGATTGAACCATGCCCCCATGCGGGGCGCATGGCCCATCCCTCCTCGGGGGCAGCGCGGACCCATTTTTCCTCCCATTGTCCGTCACCATGGTTCCAAATTTGCATTGGGGCGGAAAAAGGGGCCACACATCGATTTTTTTCTGCATGACCGGAAGTTCCTCCCCGGGTTGACTTCGGCCGAGGCAAGTAGGGTAGAAATTGCGTGAAAAACCGCTGTGCCCTACACATGGGGGATGATGGGGGCATTTCTTTCCCGAGGCTGAGATGGTGGTTTGGGGGTGGGGGAGGGGGGAGGCGGACCCTGGGGGCAGGAGCAGGGAGTTTGACAAGTGGAGGGAAAAACGGCGCTCCTTTTCCAAATTTTTTGGTGTTTCCTGGGAGGAAGCACATTCAACCCCGTGGGGCCCAAAAAGGAAAATGTACTGGCCCCCGACCGTAGTTAAAGCTCCAGACGTCCGTGCTGCCATGTACCTTGGGAAAAAACCTTAAAACCCAAGGGCTGACCCCTTTTTGTTTTTTCATAAATTTTTGAAGTGCTGGTACTGCCTTTTTTGAAAAAGGGAAAAAACGGCTTGGAACTCTCCATCTCGGCCGGCAAAAAACCATTAGTTCCTGAATGGTGCAGAGGGCCCCATTTTTGGAAAAGGGAGGGACTGCCCGTACCAAAAAAATTGGAAGGAGCACGGGGAGCTGCTGAAAATTAGGTGGTTTTGGGCGCTTTCTGTTGTCTTTTTTACAATCGCCTCTTGAAGACTGCGGCCCCATGAAATAGCGAGGGGCAGGAGCAATTTTGGACCGGGAGGGATGTCAAAGAGAAAAAGCTGCCTTCTGCAGAGGGGGTGGAGCCCTTTACTGGTTTAAAAGGCCCCCCGTGCCACTGGCCGCTGCCCGCTGCTGCAGCGGCAGGATGGACCACCCCATCTGAGCCCTTTCTCCCCGGGCCCCTTGGGAAAAGGTACCGCCTGCAAAAGGTGGGTTTACGCAGGGCCGTTTGCCAACGTTAGCTCCCTGGCCACGCTTCCTTTCGGGCCCCCGATTCCTTTTACCCATATTCGGGTCCCCCGGTTGGGCTTTTGGGAAAGGCTGCCACACCGGGCCCAGTAGCTGATTTTTCCGCCAAAAGGGTCCGCAAATGATGACTACTGCCGCCGCTGCCCCCGGCCCGACCCCTGTGCCGCTACTGTCTTGGGCCTGGGGAAGCGGGGTTTTTTTACCCCGGGGCCCGGGTTGGCTCCCGGGCCTCACACCGTGCTACCCGCTGATCCCCGGCCACACAACCCCCTTGGGCTGCGCCGTTTCCTGACGGGGGCAAGCTGACGGCCCCCTTTTTTTCCTTACATGATGAAGGGCCCCTTTCTTCACCGGCTCCCAAGTGCGGGGCGGCTACATCAACATCTATTTTGGGGTTTTATTCCTCACTACTTTTTCCCCCATCACCGGGCTTGGGAAGCCGAGGGTGACCTTTAAACCCCATGACCTCCCCCGCCCTCTCCCCCATCTTTTCCTTTTCCGCCTACTGCAAGAAACTGGGGGAAAATTTGGCCCCATTTTCTTCGCTGCCCAAATTTGCTGTGACTGCCCTCCCAAAATTGTTACCTCGCTATTATGGCGCTGGGCCCAGACCCATAGTGTTCCCCCCGGGTGAAAGGGAAACTGGGTGGGACAAGGCGGGCTGGGACAGGTGAGGGCCGCTGAAACCCCCTCCCCGGGCCATGCCCCAAATTTAAATGTTGGTCTGGGTTCCCTCCGACTTTTTGGCCCCGGGGTTGTCAGAGGGCCCTTGGGAGGGAAAAGGATGACCTAGTCAACCCCAATTACAAGAAAAACCCCCGGGGTTTCTGAACAACACCGGCCGCTAGTTTACAGCGGCAAATTTTGGCCTCACCGGGGTGACCCCTGCTGCACGCCCCTTGCTTGGGGGCGCGACCCGGGCCCCTTTCAGAAATGTTTTTTGCCATGCCACTCGGGAGTTGGAGAGCCTGCCACCTCTCTGTTTGGGAAAAACTGTTTTGGGTTTTAAAATGTACAGACACGTTTTTATGAAGCTAAACTGTATTTTGATAAATATAACCCTGTTTTTGACTCCAAAATGAAAAACCCCTAACAAGCTTGGGTAAACCTTGGGGTATAAAAAGCGCTCCCCCAAATGGGCCAGGAAAAATTTACTTGTATGTGTCGTTTACAAGGCCCCTGTGGGGTTTTACTAAAAATGTAAAAGAAAAAACAGGGTTAATTAACCTTTGCTTTTGAATTTTGCTACAAGAAAAATGTATATATTTCGGTGTTTGAAAAAGGGCGGTTTTTTTTTTGTCAAACACAAACAGCAAAACAACGTTAA
Organism: Phyllomedusa bahiana; assembly: GCA_025379985.1. Taxonomy (NCBI): domain Eukaryota; kingdom Metazoa; phylum Chordata; class Amphibia; order Anura; family Hylidae; genus Phyllomedusa; species Phyllomedusa bahiana. The sequence continues at coordinate 43,449 of JAODAL010013767.1, read as the reverse complement.
ATTTAACCCCCGGAAGTAAAAATTTCGCAAAAGAATTGAGCCCCCCACAAAAAGTAGCTTTGTAGCTTTTACAAAAGGGGGTATTTTCTACGCCCACAACAAAAGATTAAATTGTAATTAACTTTTGCTTGTGAATTATTTCCAAAAAAAATTTATTTAAATTTGGGGGTTGAAAAAAAACGGTTTATTTTTTTTCAGCACAGCAGCAAAAAAACCCTTAATTAAACCCCCCGGATGTAAAAATTTTTGGGAAAAGAAAATTTAGGGCCCCACAAACTAGTAGCTTTTTTAGGGGTGTTACAATGGGGTATTTTTTACGCCACACAAAAAAGAATTTTAAATTGTAAAATTTAAACCTTTTTTTGTGAAATTTGGCTACCCAAAAAAAAAATTATATATTTGGCTTTTAAAAAGACGGTTTATTTTTTTTCAGCACACCACAAAAAAAACGCTTTTAAATTAAAACCCCTTGGAAAGTAAATTGCGCCCAAAAAATTGGGGGCCACCACAAAAATAGTACTTTGTAGCGTGTTACAATGGCGTAATTTTTTAAAGCCACACCAAAAAAAGATAAAATTGTAATTAACCTTTTGCTTTTTGAATTAGGCCCACCCAAAAAAAAATTTTATTTTATTTTGGGGTTGAAAAAGACGGTTTATTTTTGGGCAGGGACACCAGCCCAAAAAAACGCTTTAATTAACCCCTGGATGAAAATTGCGCAAAAGAAATTTAGCCCCCACAAACTAGTAGCTTTTTTAGCGTGTTACAATGGGGGTATTTTTTACGCCCCCACAACAAGAGATTTAAAATTTTAATTTAAACCCTTTGTTCGGAAAATTTGGCTACCAAAAAAAAATTTTATATATTTTTGGGGTTTTAAAAAGACGGTTTAAATTTTTTTTAAACACCAAACAGCAAAACAAAAGCTTAATTTAAACCCCTGGAAGTAAATTGCGCAAAATTTAATTGAGCCCCCACAAAAATAGTAGCTTTGTAGCGTGTTACAATGGGTATTTTTTACGCCACACAACAAAAGATAAAATTGTAATTAAAACCCTTTTCTTGTGAAATTTAGGCTACCAAAAAAATTTATATATATTTTTGGGGTTGAAAAAGACCCGGTTTTTTTTTTGTCACACAGCCAAAACAACGCTTAATTAACCCCGGGGTGTAAATTGCGCAATAGAATTGGGGCCACCACAAAAAGTTAGTTTTGAAACGGTTACAAAGGGGTATTTACTACCACAAAAACAAGAGGTTTAAAAATTTTAATTAACCTTTTCTTGTGAAATTAGGTAAACCAAAAAAAAAATTTTTTATTTGGCGTTGAAAAAGGGCGGTTTTTTTTTTGTCACAACCAGCAAAACAACGCTTAATTAACCCCCGGATTTTAAAATTTCCCCAATAGAATTGAGCCACCACAAACTATACTTTGTTGCGTGTTTTCAATGGCGTATTTTCACCCAAACAACAAGAGATAAAAATTTTAATTAACCCTTTCTTGGGGAATTAGGGTACCAAAAAAAAAAATATATATTTGGCCGTTGAAAAAAAACGGTTTATTTTTTTTTTCAGCCCCACCAGCAAAACAACGCTTAATTTTAACCCCCGGATGTAAATTGGGGGCAATAGAAAGACAGCCAAAAATGAAGTGGGTAATTTTTTATTTTAAAAACCTGTTTCTTTAAATGAAACAACAGGAACTGGCTAGAACCCCCCTTTGGGTATTGAATGTATATCAGCTGCAGTGGAAGCACCCCGGGTTTTTTAGATCCAATACCCCAAAAATTAAAATAGAAAAATTCAGAAACAGTCTCTGAACAAGCGGGGACCCCCCACAAAAACGCTGGTTTTTAAAAATTTAGTTTTCAGAAAGCGCCAAAACACCCCAGCAGCCCTTCCCTGTCCCGTACAGTGAAGGGTGTGAGCTCCCCCGCGGCGCGCTCGGTCTTATAAAATTTTCCGGGTGAGTTTTCCCGAATCCCGCCGGGTTTTTTCCCGAATTTGGCCCCTTTCAAACCCGCACAAGTCAAAAGCAGGCTATGCCCTCTTTTTTCCCCCCAGAGTGGGTTTTTCCCCCTTAACGCCCATTTGCTCGGGAGCCATTTTATCAATGAAAAGCACACTTCGTTTCCCCCGAATCACCCCAAAATTCGATTTCCCTTTTTCGAACCGAAGTTTTCCTTTAAATTCAAAAAAAATCCACTTCGTTAGAATCGATTGGCCCCTCTCTAACTGGGAGGAAAGAGGAGGTAAGACTGCTGGGGTGCAGGTTGTTTTAACCACTGAAGAACAGATTTTGGGGATTTTCTGTTCGTTACTGAATTCATGGGGCACCGACCCCGCGATTGATAAAGGCCCGACTGGTCCCCCGCAACCCACGATCAGCTGGCCCGCGTGTTGTCACCAAACACTGGAAAGGGGCACCTTCTTTTCGTACCTCAACCCCCATGTCCTAAACCCCTCTTTGCTCGCTTACCACCTGCAGTTCGCTCCATGTTCAGAAATATAAAAATGTAAAAGGTATGGAAGAGATTTTGACAGTCTCTTATTGAAAGACCGCAAATCACAGCTATTCTTAAATCCCACTCATTTTCAACAGCCAACTAGGATTAGAAATAGAATTGTTTCTATCAAATATCTGTGAAATGCGGTCTGGTGGAAGAACCGTAACACCAAATCAACAGTGTTCTTCCTTCAGTCCCTGAGATTCACAATTGCCCAGTAAGACTTGTAGTTGATAGTTTTCAAATGCACGATTAGCGCCAAAATGAGATGCACTGAGTGAAATAGAAATATTAAAAATTTATATGGATTAATATGGAGGCCTTCGCACCACTGACAACAGGAGTAATTTACTATCAAATATGTATAACACAATATGCGTACAACTCAGCTCTTTGCGGCAAACAGACTTACGGACTGCAATAAGATCATTTAAATTTTATGTGGATTAATATGGCGGCCTTCGCACCACTGACTGCAGGAGTAATTTACTATCAAATATTTATAACAAAATATTCGTACAACTGAGCTCTTTGCGGCAAACAGATGCACAGACTGCAATAAAAGTATTTTAATGTTATATGGATTAATATGGCAGCCTTCGCACCACTGACTACAGGCGTAATTTACTATCAAATATGTATAACATAATTTGCGTACAAAAAAAGTGGTAAAAAACAATTATTTTTCAATTGAAGATCACAGAACATACTGAGCTGCAAAATATCTTCCTTTCAAATGCCTCTCTTCCTTTCGCCCCTCACCCGCAGCCACAACCCCCCCACAGCTGCACACACCAGTAGATATCCTTAAAACTTTAACTAAATAAGAAGTGAAATTCTCTAATCTAACTCTATTCTAAGCTGTAGGTAGATGGATGGTTTCTTGTATTAGAAGAGACTATCTATCAGAGCTGTAAGAACACCTATTGGTTTAAACGCAGAGAGACATGTCCTGCTGTGAAGTGTAATAGATAGAGTATGAGCTCAAACAGGAAATGCAGTTGCATAGATAAAACGAGGTCACGTGATTTTTGCAGCCAATGAGATCCATACACAGCAAAGTGGTGACATTGTACATCCTCCTCACCCCCCTCTATCCTCTGAGCTGATTGGCTGGCAGCCAAAATGACAGGAAACTCTGTAAATGGCATGATAGTAATAGATTATCTGTAAGATTGTCACCTATAATATCACGTGATCGGAAATTTCCGATAAGCCTAAAAACCGTGTCGGTTTTAACTTTTGTCAATAATATCATTTATCCCTACTCATAACTAAATATAATACATTCCATCCACAGATTAAGAAAATCCTGAATGAGAACTGGGGCCTAATCAAAAGAGACTCTTTTTTAAGGTCCATTAGTCCTAATGAGATCTTTTTTGATCTTTAGAAGATCACCAAATATTAAAAAAAGGTGCGCCTAGCCAAGTGAAAACTATCTCAGATAATAGTGTCATCTAATAAAGATCCTAGTAGCTTCTCCTGTAAAGCAGAAAATTGTCTTTGTCGCAAAAACATAATCACTACCGATAAAATTATTTCAAATACAGGAAATATATAAGATTACATTTCATTTAGATTGCAAAAGTAGGTTTGTTATATATGTAATAGAGTGTAGATGGTTCCTATAATATGTGAAGAGAACCACAGAGGCTTTATACCTGCGACTCAATGGCCATAGAGCCTGTATGAAGAAGGGGGATGTCAGGCAGAGCGTGGCCCAACATTTTCTAGAAACAGATAATCAAGATTTCAGCCAGTTAAGCATAAAACCTATATACCAGATTCCTATTAATAAAACTAATAGATATCAACTACTCCAGAAGAGAGAAACCTACTGGATGTATAAATTGCAAACCATCAGACCTAAGGGTCTAAAAGAACTTGTAGGATTCATTTATTGATGCATTAGTAAGTATACAGTATATGTATATGCAATACATGTGGATGGATACATATATGTGTATAATGTACATGTGAAGGAATATACATGTGTATATACGTATAATGTAAACATTGTGTCACGGACGCCCCTGCGACCACTGTCCCGGGTCGCAGGCGCGCCCGTGCCCCTGCTCCTAGCGGAGCCCCGTCCCGCACGTCGGGTTCGGGGTCCGCCCGTGTCTCAGCCCCCTCCGGCGTTCACTTACCCGGCCGCGCTCCTGCTCTGTCTGGCTCCATCTCCCGGCGCGTAGCTCCGCCCCTAGGGGCGCGCGCCGGCAGTTTGAATTTAAAGGGGCAGTGCGCCGGTAATTGGTTCATTGCCGGGCACTGCTCCTATTTAGTCCGGCCACTTCCTGCCGGCCCTCGCCGGATCCTTAGTGTATATTCCCTGTGGTGAAAGCTTCATAGTGTGTTCCTGTCTTGCCTTACCGTGTACCGACCGTCTGCCTACGTTTTACCGACCACGAACCAGAGCCGCCTGTCCTGACCTCCTGCTTGTCTACCGTCTACGAACCAGAGCCGCCTGTCCTGACCTCCTGCCTGTCCCCGACTACGAGCCTGCCTGCCGTTCCTGTACCTCGTACCCTTGGCCGCCACCGCAGGCAAGCCCCGCCAGTGGTAGTGACCTGGTGGAATCCCGCCGCAGCAAGACCATCCCGCTTTGCGGCGGGCTCTGGTGAATACCGGGACCCACTTAGATTCCACTCCCTGGTGTGGGCTTACGCCATTGCCTGCGGTGGTCCAGTGGATCCACACCAGACCGTTACACATTGGCTGATGTTTTTTATTCCATTTAAGTATCACTTGTCCTTTTTTAGTACAAGCATCTCAATTATATCTTCATAGTTCACTTTGTGATTACATCTAGGAGAATTTAATATATTCTTAACTATGTTTAAAATAGATCAATATAATATATATGCACTGAGCATAAAATGTGAGGCGCTTATGTTTTTTGAAACTATGCGTAATTTAATATCCACTCTTTAAAAGGTCAAGTGAACCTCCTTGAGGACGTATCTTTATTTGAAAATAGATTACTTCACTCCTTGTGAAATACTGAAAATGAACGCCCTGTTCCCCGTTCTTTATAGAACACACTGGATAAGTGCTTCTCTTTTTTGGCGTCTTTCCCCATAGAACTCCATGGATGAACATTGGTTGTGCTTTGATTGTCTCTTAAGATACACACCATTTTTCTTGGACCAGTCAGCGTGTTCTCCTCTATTTCCAGTGAAACCCATGTAAGCTGTGGCTCGGTTTGCGATTGACTGTCACGGGCGACTCAATGAACGGAAGGTGGATTCTCTGGTCACCGCGTACAGGTGGCATGACCTACGCCTGGGAGCGGAATCTAAGGAGCCCCTTGTCTTCGCTGGAGCCTGCCGCAAAGCAGGACGGACTTTGCAGCAGGGAATCCCACAGGTCGCTACCCCCAATGCAGGACCTAGCAGTAACAGCTGATGCAGGAGGTAAAGACACAGAGCCAGCCGGAACGTGGACCCGAAGCAAGGATGAACAGGTTAGGCAGTAACAGTGCGTGGCAGATGAAGGTCAGCACGATGGACGAAAATAGAACCTGGAACGCAGACGGTAATATAAAGGAATTCGCTAGAGAGCGCACAAGAATGTCACTAATGAATGGACACCAACAACTGGGCGCAGATGACAGGAAGAGGAATCCCTATAAAGCCCATGTCCGAATGCCATGGAAAGAAAATAAATGCAGTGCACTGGCCCTTTAAATCCTGGAGAGCTGCTTGCAGAAAATTTTATTGTTTTCTCACAGTTTGGCAGTCATCTGCCTCATTTGCTGCATGGCCTACACCAGCTGTGTGAGAACCACCTCCATGGCCAAAACATTTTAGCAGTGGCAACAGCCACTTAATCACCAGCGACCACACAGTCTCTGTACTGGGGTGTATCTCTCTCTGTAGAAACAGACCCTTTTTAACACAGTGTACAGTCACTTTCGTTCAGGCTTCTGGCCCTTTAAAGCACACTGCAACAAGTCTTCATGTGCTATTTATTCCTGCATCCTCCACCGTATGTAGGCACTCACTCATGTCCAGCTACCATCTTGGCAAGTCCCAGGGTTAACTCAGCTCTTGGATCCCCACTTTGGTAAGTAGAGTTGCACAAATATGTCCTGATAACGAGGCAACTTTCAAAACTGTCAGCTTTATTCATCAAGCAGGTTACAGTACAGAACCAAAATAAATCCTAGGCCATCTGGCCACTAACTAAACACATAGAGCAACAAGTATGAACAGGTCTGCGGCAGAAGTCTGGAGTCTTTTCAGCCTGACATCAAGCACAGCCCTGTTCGCTATATTTTTTAAACAGCTGCATGCCAATATCAGGTGCATTACAGAGCACCAGCATCACTCTGAATATGCCTGATTTCCAGGGGCGATGGGAGGCGGGGTTCACTAGAATCATACGAAGTTATAGATTTACAGCTTCAGTACAGCAATTCCAGGCGCATTACTGCTGGAATAGGTAAAACACTTTCGAAGTGGTTTATCTGAGCCAGAATTGTTGTTTCTGCAATAGAATGCACCTGATTTATGACCCACAGTAGTCCGGGTTAGTGTACATATGAAAAAAATTTCTACATTCTTTGTAGGTGGAAAAACTTGCAAAATTGCCAGCGTATCAAATTTATATTTGATACACTGGCTGATTTTGGTCTGATTATTACTTTGTCATGATTTGTTAAAAGTAATGTTTCATAATTTACAACTTTAACTTCATCAGCATGTGTACAGATCAAACTGTCAATCACTATATGTGGGTGGGGTAAGCAGGACTCTAACTGTCTCATAAGGTAAGAATTTTGTTTGCTTTTTATTAAGAGATCCAGCTCCAAATCATATAAACATATATATCACAGAGCTCAGCTTCTCTTCCTCCATCACATCCTGCTCTCAGATAGGGAAGCATAAACCTGACAGGTTCCCTTTAAATGTATATTGTCTCAATTTGTCTCCATGTTGTGGAAGTAAATGGCAGATAAGAATTACAGTATTCACTCTACAACATTCATTTTGCACTAATTTGTGGAAAACAAAGGGGGGCACAAAACACTAAAGGTGTGCTACATATGTGCTATTTATGACAACTGTAAACCAGTTTAGTAATTATTTAGTTTTATTTGTTTTATTTCTCTGTAAAAACCTACTATGTTACAAAATTAGAGTTTTTTTTATATTTTACCTTCCTTTCACTTAAATTCCTGTTAAGTGACAACAAAACTGAATGGATCTCTAAACAATAGGTTGTGAAAATTTCAGTGAAAACTTGAAAGATTGGTATTAAACCTATGCACCTTGTAACATCTTAAAGATAAGAATAGATCAAGAAAGAAATACCTACAGAAAGAAAAAAAAAGGTAAGGTAAAACCTTTTTATGTACTAATGTGTGTGATATTAATGTCTACTTTAGAAGTGGGGATTTCAACTTTTGAAAACTACAAATTTTTCACAATGTTATGCAAGTTTCCTTTTGTTTCTTTTTAATAAATAAAGACAAAACATAACATCCAAACTTCACCAATAAAATACAGTAAAATGTGCCATGAACAAAGTCTCAGAATCACTTTGATAAATAAAAGCATTTAAAAGTTAAATTATAACATAAAATGTCACATTTGAAAAATGGACCTGTGTCCTGAAGGTCAAAACTGGCTGTGTCCTTAAACGGTTAACGTTCTTATATTTTATACTTACATAATATGCCTCATTAGAGATTTTTTTTCAGGAACTGGCACCACTAGTGCTTTTATGTTAGGTTATGTAAAGCTCATAATTGCTGTTCTTGGGACACATTTTTATATATAAAAATAGAATACTTTTGCCCGAATCTTATTACCAGGAAAAGTAGTTGAACAGCAGGAAGTGTAATAAAGGTGTCAATGGGAAACATAACTAATCAAGCAAAATGGTCAATATAAAGTATATTATTTAGAAAATATCTGTAACCCTAGAAACCTTTTCAGGTAATTTTCTGCTTATACATTATATAAGATTATGCAAGAAAGTAGTGTTCTGTTCCATTTTCTGATGCATTTTATACTAGTAGTGGATACAGTAAGCTTCTTAGAATAAGAAGGTGACTTATACATATGTGTAATCATACTTTTAGAATAATTCTCAACAGTTCTTGAACAATTACTCTTAGCATACTGTTATGATAAATACTAACTTTTAACAATATTTATCATAGATAGTGGTAGTGGTTTTCTTGCTACCACAGTACCATAAAAAACTAGTTCATGCAATCTTTTCTTACCATTTGATGTTAAAAAAAAAGTATTTGCTTGAATTGATTGAAGTACTCAAAGTAGAATCTGAGGGATTATCGAAAAATTCTCGAATTCTGAAGTTGGTGCTTGAGACATTTAATTTATTCATTAGTTTAAATTGATACTAAGTTTGGTAAACTTTTATTTGATTAATATTAAATATATGAACTTAACTTTTGTACCATATAGTAACCCAATATTTATCTATTGCTTTGCTCATGAAAAATAAAGCATTATATAAGTATTTGATAGTTAGAGGATTAAAGTCCCAAAAGTAAATGAGCAAATAATTAGAGTGAAAGCCATCATTTTGTTATTTTATTTTACAAATAAATTATTTTACAGAGAAATTGATGTTTTCTGTCCTATTGTCGTTGTACTTACATTGAATATATGCAGTACATACATCACACAGACATATAGATGGGCACACACCTCAGGCATGTAAAGCCCATACACCAGATAAGCATAACACATAAAGTATGTCATAAAAGGAAGTACATACATTACATGATTACATTATATATTTTCATGGGACAAGAATGAAGATATGACACTTTGATACAATGTAAAGTAATAAGTATACAGCTTATATAACAGTGTAAACTTGGTGTGCCCTCAAAATAAATCAACACACAGCCATCACTGTCTAATTCACTGGCAACAAAAGTGCGTACAACCCTAAGTGAAAATGGACAAATTGTTCCCAAACTGTCAATATTTTGTGTGGCCACCATTATTTTCCAGCACTGGAGTTCACTAGAGCTTCAAAGATTGCCACTGGAATCCTCTTCCACTCCTCCATGATGAAATTACAGAGATGATGGATGTTAGAGACAAGGCAGTGGCATTATTGGAGGTGTGTTTGGGTTCGTTATGTTGGAATACAGCTATGTGGCCAAGCTTCCAAAGGGAGGAGATCATGCTATGCTTCAGTATATTACAGTACATGTTGGCTTCCATGGTTTTCTCAATGAACCGTAGCTCCCCACAGCTGACTCATGCAGACCAAAATCATGACACTCCCGCTAACATGCTTGACTGTAGGCAAGACACACTTGACACTATCTGAACAAATAAGTTTATTTTAGTATTATCAGACCACAGGACGTGGTTTCAGTAATCCTTGTCCTTAGTCTGCTTGTCTTCAGGCTTTCTTGTGCAACAACTTTAGCAGAGGCTTCCTTCTGGGATAACAGCCATACAGACAAATTTAATACCGTGTGCTGCATATGTTTTGAACACTGACAGGCTGACTCACCCCCCCCCCCCCCCCACACACACCCTAAACTTCCGCAGCAATGTCTACTTTTCAAAATAAACTGGGTGCCCTTGCACTCTGCATGTTTGGTTTACCATGATGAGGCCTGTTCTGAGTGGAGCCTGTCTTATTGAACTGGTGCATGGTCTTGGCCACCATGCTGCAGCTCAGTTTCAGAGTGTTGGCAATATTCTTATAGCTTAGGCTTCTTATAGCTTAGCTTATGTAGAGCAACAATTCTTTTTTTCAGCTTCTCAGAGAGTTCTTTGCCATGAGGTGCCATGTTTAATTTCCAGTAACCACTAAGAGAGAGTGTAAGGATGATAACACCAAATTTAACACACCTGCTCCCCATTCACACCTAAGATGTGGTGACACTAACAAGTCACATGACGCCATGGATGTAAAATGACAAAGATTGGGCACAATTTGTCCATTTTCACATAGGGGTGTACTCACTTTTGTTGCCAGCGGTTTAGACATTTATGACTGTGCATTGAGTTATTTTGAGGACACACCAAATATACACTGTTCTCCAAACTGTACACTGAGTACTTTACATTGTATCAAAGTGTTATATCTTCAGTGCTGTCCCATGAAAAGATATAATACAATATTTACAAAAAATGTTAGGTGTGTACTCACTTTTGTGAGATACTGTATATCAATTAAAAGCAACATAGTCATTATACAAACATAGCACGAATATCCGATAACAGCATCATAGACATCAGGCAAGCATAGCACACATATCTGAAAAGGGAAGCATAGACATCAGTCATACAGTAGCACACATAGCAGACAAGAGCATCACACTCTTCAGAAAAATGCAACACATATCAAACACTCCGGATCAGGGCCATATTTGCCTAGGGCGGCACCCTGTAGAGGGCAATAGAAATAGCCGACACATATTATTTTTTAGGTCTCTTCCTCCCTTACCAGTAGGTGATGTTCCAGCCTGGGGGAGGAGAGAATAGCAAGTACTGGTGCACACTACTTGAGATATGTGGGGCAGGTATTGGAGGCCGGGAAGCACAGCCGTCTCCTGTACAAGTGCTTAGAAAGCCTTAGCCTGAGCTCACTGATGTTATAACAGTGAGGAGGGGGAGGGGCGCTCTCAGTCCAACAGTTTGCAGCAGCTCAAGAGCAGGAACCTGTCTGCTGTTCCATCTGCTGTGTCTTTCCCTTCTTTATTATCTGCTTCTTATCAACAACACTCTCAGGTATATTTTGTGTGTTTGTGCATGTACATGGGTGTGCATGTGTATACAGGGGAAGAACTACTGGAGGAGCAGCCGTAGCAACTGCTATGGGGCCCGTCTCCCCCAGAGGCTCAACTACCCATGCCTCAGAATGCCTGGGCCCTCTGGCCCAAGTGTTCAGAGGCATGACTGCCTGGTCCTATCAAATGATATAAAATCATCATACCACATGCGCTGGGCTCAGACGCTGGCTGGGCCCTCGTCACATTGGGGGATCGTGGAAACAGATGAGTAAGTTATTTTTTTTTCTCTTCAATACTAATGGACACTACCCTATGCCTGCCTACCTATATGGGGCCACCTATAGCCTACCCTAAACCTGCCTACCTATATGGGGCCCCCTATAGCCTACCCCTAAACCTGCCTACCTATATGGGGCTCCCTATAGCCTACCCTTAAATCTGCCTAACTATATGGGGCCATAATAGCCTACAGCTAAACCTGCCTACCTCTATGGGGCCCTCTGTAACCTACCCCTATGCCTAGCTACCTATTTGGGGGCCCCATGACCTATCTCTATGCCTGCCTACCTATCTGGGTCCCCTTTTAGTCTACCTAAAACTTCCTACTTTTATGAAGCCCCCTATAACCTACCTTAAGCCTGCCTGCATATGTGGGGGCACTTATTGCCAATGTACCTATCTATGTGGGCCTATAGCCTATCTACCTATGTGGGCCCCACCTATAACCTATCTACCTATGTGGGCTCCACCTGTAGCCTACCTACCTAGCTACCTGGGGCCCACCTACAGCCTACCTATCTCTCTGGAGACTGCCTACTTAGCTGGGGGCTAACTACTGCCTACCTAGGGCCAATTTGCCTACCTACCTGCAGCATAATTAACTAACTGGAACCTATCTACCTACCTGTGGAGAAAGAGTTCAATGTGCTTCCCCGCTGCTCCTCCACCATTCTTCTCAGTCTTCCCTGGCTGCAGCCTCAAGCTCCGGTGCTCAACTGGCAAACGGGGGAAGTCACACGTTGGGGACAAGCCTGTCATACCCGGTGCCTTGTGGTGCCACATCTGATGTGCTCCACCTCTCCTCTGATGTCATCCACTCCTCTACCTGGGCTGCTTTCCTCGTATCAGGACTATGTAGAAGTATTTTGCGAGAGACAGGCCCTTCCACTTCACCGTGTCTACGATTGTCCCATTGATCTGCTGCCTGGCATTACCCCTCCTTGGGGCAGAATCTACCCCTTGTCTGTGCCCGAGATTCAGGCCATGTCGCCCTATAAAAAGGAGAATCTCCAGAAAGGATTAATCCACAAAATCTCCTCGCCAGCTGGAGCTGGGTTCTTTTTGTGGATAAAAAAAGATGGCTCCCTTCACCCCTGTATCGACTATCGGGGTCTCAATTTAAAAAAAAAACACGGGATATCATGGCCATCTGGCAAAAAACTTGACGTTCCTTACTACAGGCTTCTTCCCGTATGAAAACTCAGGCGGACAAGAGGAAAATTCCCCCAATCTCTCCAGGGGAAAAGGTTTGGTTGTCCGCCAAGTATGTGCGCTTAAGATCCCCAGCTACAAGTTGGGTCCCCGGACCCGCGGTCCTTTCAAGGTCCTTCAGCAAATTAACCCAGTGGCTTATAAGCTCTGTTTGCCTCCGTCTCTACGTATCCCGAACTTCTTCCATGTCGTTTTCTGCTGCCTTAGAGAGAGTCTAGTAGGCTTGCATGCATGGCAGACATAGGGGCCTTTTTCAGACCCCTGGCTGCTATAGCAATGCAGCAGTACCCTGCAATCATGTCACAGGTGACAATGGGCTGACAGTCCTCTCCCAAACAACCTACAGTTGAAACCAGAAGTTTACATACACTTTATGAAAAGACACATATTCATGTTTTTTCTCACTATCTGACATGAAATCAGAATAATGAGAGGGAGATAGTTTTTTAAGGAATTTTTATTATTTTCTGCAAAGTCAAAAGTTTACATACACTAGGATTATTATGCCTTTAACAATTTGGGACCGCCCTATGATGATGTCATGTCTTTGGTAGCTTTTGGTTTATTGGCAATATCCGAATTAATTAAAGATACAGCTGTGGGTGTTTTTTTAATGCACACCAGAAATACACTGCTTCTTTGTGGAAAGTCTAAAGAAATCAGTCAAGATATCAGAAAGAGAATTGTGGACTATCACAAGTCTGGTTCATCCTTGGGTGCAATTTCCAAATACCTAAAGGTACCCTGTTCATCTGTACAAACAATTATATGCACGTACAAACAAGATGGGAATGTCCAGCCATCATACCGCTCAGGAGGGAGATGGGTTCTGTGTCTCAGAGATTAACGTGCTTGGTTCCGACATGTGCATATCAACCCAAGAGCAAAAGACCTTATGAAGGTGCTGGCAGAAGGTGGTAAGATTGTGTAATTAGTGAAACGAGTACTTTATAAACATGAGCTAAAAGGCCACTCTGCCAGGAAGAAGCCATTACTCCAAAAGAAACATATAAAAGCCACACTAATGTTTGCAAATACATACAGAAACAAAGACCTCCACTTTTGGAGACATGTTCTGTGGTCTGACAAAACTAAAATTTAACTGTTTGGCCATAATGACCATCGTTACATTTGGAGGAAAAAGGGAGAAGCTTGGAAGCCTAAGAACACCATCCCAACTATGAAACACAGACTTCAAGTGGAATATCTGGGTTCAATGGCTACACAAATAAACCCAGGGTTATTATGGAAGACAGAGCCGGGGTGAAATCTACACATACCATTAATTGCTGGGAATTGCTGTCAAACAGAAACACAAACCATCAATACAAAGCAGGACAATTAAACAAAAAATGCTGTGGGCTTGCTGGGAATTGCTGTCCAACAGAAACACAAACCTGTAAAGAGATGAAGAAAAATGTGATCAGATGGTAGTAAGGAGGTGTGCTCTATCAGTTTCTGTCATATTTCTGAAGCTCATGTCACTTTTAAATAGTCACTTCCAAATATGGCACAACAAATATGGCATAGAGACCTGAGCTGTGTAACTTATACTATGTGGCAGCATCATGTTATGGGGTTTATTTGCTGTCGGAGGGACTTGTGCACTTTACAAAATAGATGGCATCATGAGGAAAGAAGATTATGCGACAACACTGAAGCAACATCTCAAGACATCAGACAAGAAGTTAAAGCTTGGGAGGAAATGGGTCTTCTAAATGGCCAATGACCTGAAGCATACTGCCAAACTGGTTACAAAGTGGATTAAGGATAACCAAGTCAATGTCTTGAAGTGGCCATCACAAAGCCCTAATCTCAATCCTATTGAAATTTATGGGCAAAGCTGAAAAGGTTTGAGCAAGGTGACCTACAAACATGGCTCAGTTACACCAGTTCTGTTTGAGGAATGGGCCAATATTCCTACCAACTATTATGAGAAGCTTGAGGAAGGATATCCGAAACATTTGACCCAAGTCATTCAGTTTAAGGGCAATGCTACCAAATACTAATGAAATGCATGTTAACTTTTGACTTTGCAGAAAGTAATAAAAATGCCTTAAAAATGCTCTCTCATTATTCTGGCATTTGACAAATATAAATAATTTTGGTAATCCTAATTGACCTAAACCGGGTAAGGTTTATTCTGATATCATGTTAGATACTGAGAAAAACATGCATATGTGTATTTTTATATAGTGTATGTAAACATCTGGTTTCAACTGTAGACGCTATGACCACTGTAGATCACAGCATCTAAGGGATTTAGTGACTGATGTCCACACATTGCATTATTGTTGAGTTTTTATTGTAGTTTATTCAGAAAAACACAGAAAAGGCTTGATATAAACACAACATCACTGCAATGTGTGATCCCGAATCAAAAAGGGGCGCCTTAAGGCTCAATGCCTAGGGCAGCATGAGCTGTAAATATGTCTCTGCACGGGATACAAACATGAGCGAAGTGCAGCACAAACAACAGGGAGACACACATTAGACAAGTGCAACACATACAACAGTGACATATAGGTATCAGACAAGTTTAGCACACACATTGTAAAAGTGCCAATATAACCGGACATGAATATGACACTAAAGCACATTCCTGCATTCATGGGGCACTCCTCTGGGCCCAAATGCAAGCTTTTACTTCTAATAATAATGTATTTAAGAAACCTCCCACCCCTCAACCCTGTGGACCTGTATGCAGCTGCACAGACTATATGTCTGCTACTGATGTCAAAGCACTTGGACAATTATCTAGTAACTAGGCTTTATAAATAAAGTACATGAATAAGTCTAATTTTACATTAACAGAGTACTAGTAAAATACAGGTGCAGTAATGTAAGTGTTCTAGTATGATAGTCAGTGATCTTTTTAGAATCTAAATTATAACACCGACGACATGAAAAGGTTTTAAGCTGCCTTGATGTCGAAATGACTTCATTGCAGATGTAAAAGCATTGAAATCTATAAACTCTTTCTTTTTACTGAGCTTTTATCATTTCTGTAAAAGAATCAAAAGCAAATCATGTTCAGATATTTTCAGAAGTATTTTATTTGTGCTGCAGCACAAGTGGCAAAAAGACCAAGTAGGACAATAAACTAAGGATGAGAATATCTGATGCTTCACTATCTGACAATGCTCTCTTGCTTATTTGTGCTATTGTTTTATTAGACATTTCACTATTTATTGTTATTGCAGACCCTGACATATTTTTTTTCTGTTGTTGGGTACAACCTGTTCCCTAATGTTTTCATCTTTTTGTAACTGTATCCATGTGTAAACCATACATATTATATGTTTCCAAACAGTTTAACCTTGGGCTTTCTATTTAGTTTTGTATTGTTGCTTAGATATTTCTCTAGTTGATCACAAAACACGAGCTATGTGTTTTTCTTTCTTTTTTTTAAGGACAAATATAAATTGCCCTTTGTAGAAGTCTAACATCAACACTGTTCTTTATTTCTCTACTTTTTACTATTCCTTCTTATAAAAGCATATACAAACAGATAGCAATAGTTCTGAAGGTGAATTATTGCTAACGAAGAGGGAACCTTCACACTAACATTTTGAGAAGGTATTTTTTTAGACAAAAAAAACTTTATAAAAAAACCTGTATATTTTCATGTTTCATGTAGTGTTTCAGCAGTAGTGTTTCCAAAATATTGGGGGCAGATTTACTATGCAATTGCGCAAACATTCTAGTGTATATACTTTACATAACATTTGTCACGTATTCCACACAGTTTTTTTTTTAAGGGGTTGTCTCACTACATCGATTCATCTTACCTCATTCCTGTTTTCTCAGCTTCATTTTATAATTCAGGAGTGTTTACTGGCTTTACTGGCTTCTACTGGCCTATGGTGAGGAGCTGCTGAGGACACCAGGTTTGTGGCTATAACAGCCAGCACTGGCAGCCTACCAGGAGAGATCGAACAGGTCTGTAGCTATAATGGCCAGTGCTGGCAGCCTATCAGGAGAGAACGAATAGGTCTGTAGCTATAGCGACCTGAAAAGCTGATGCAGCCTATACAAGAGGGGATATCTAGGAATAGGTAGGACACTGTTAATGGACACCTATTGAAAAGAAACTTTTTTTTTTTTTAAAGATTTTAACATGAAAAGCAATCCTTCTGCACCACATCTGACAAAAAAAAGATATGAATTTGTGAGAAGGACTTTGTGGAAAGGGTGTGGCATAGCGTGCACCAGAAAATATTGTGCTATAAACTAAGAAAACTAATAGAAGGTGTAAACTTAAACTAGACAGTCTAACCACTGTACTGAACAACACTGTGATAAATTTGGTGCATTTTTAGCATTGTCTATGTTCTCTAAGATATGACAGTATAATTAAATCTGTCCCAATGTGTTATAGCTACTGTATTTATGTTGGCAGTACAGTTCGTAAACTAAAAAAACATATCTTAGACCATTTAAATTACATCACCAACATAAATCGGTTCAACAAATCAAATGCGGCACAGCATATTGTTGATTGTCATGGGTCCCAAACCAAAGGATTACAAGTCATGGTTATAGAAAGGGTACGCAAGCCTACCCGAGGTGGTGATTGGGAGTACCTCGTCAGAGACAGAGAGGCTTATTGGATTTTAGTCCTCAATACCATTGTCCCCCGGGGGCTTAAATTTACGTAGGGAAATAATGTTTCATCATTAATAGCAATATTGGTAAGAACAGTGGCCATCTTCATAAACATTATTTTACACCACATTAGCTATCAGTTAATAATAATATTAATAGTAATAATAAAAAACATTAATGTGAAAAAACAATAATGAAAAATAAAATTAAAATACGAAACAGAAAACAAGATTGAATCTAATCAAACATGAAAACACCTGACTATATAATATATTATATATTTTATTTATTATATGGGTGTTTATAGTTTTGACATTTAGTATAATGCAGAGTAATTTCCAAGGCGTCAGTCTTTGTTCTTTCTTTCTGTAAACATCTAAAATTCTCTGTTATGGCATGTTACCTGGAATGTCGTCCGGCAGATGGGTGTCTGTTATTCTCATATCCTGTGCTAATGTATCCATGTAATATGTTGTAGTACGTTGCGCGGATAATATCATTTCCATTCATTGACTTACGTCACTTCCTAGCAACGCATCTCCGCCGTACCCTGTCGTGAAGTGAGGTCACTTCCGCTAGTTGGAACGCACACTCTTCCGGTTCCTTTGGTATCGGCCGGTCACGTGTGGTATGCTAATTCGCTGAGGCGCGCTGTACGACTTCCAGGTACGTGCCAACAGATGTTAACAATTGTATTGTATTGTATTGTATTTTTTAATTAGATTATTGCTGTTTTTAATGCACTATAAGAGGGTTCTACTAACGTTCCGTTGTAGCTAAGACTAAGGGCAGTACACAGCCCGAAACGCGTCAGCTCGCCACCCATCTGGTCGTTCCTCATGCACGTTTGTCTTTTTGTGGCATTTATGCTATTTTGTTGTTTTTCAATAAATGGACTTTGGATCTTAGCAACAGTCTTGGTGCCAATCCATCTTTTTGCCTTACCTGTTATAGCTACTATGCCTGTATTTTTAGTCTATTTTCTGTTGCATTTTCCCCATCAAAAATCATGTGATCTATCGTATGATTTGCAATGTTGAAAAAGCGAACAAAATCCAAAGCCAAAATGCAAAACATACATTTAAACATGTGTTTTTTGCCACAGAAAAAAATGGAGGTCTATAGGGAGATGTTACATTTCAAGGCTTTATTAAGCAAAATATACATGGTAATCAAGGAAGCGTATTCAAAGGAAAATCCTTTCTGTAGGAGACGATTAATCAGAGGATGGCCCCTTAGTACTTGTCCAATGTATTCTGTGAGCCAATGCAAATCAGCAAGAGTTATAGTGGATGGACTTTACGTCCCATGGATCCATGGCCTGAGTATACTGTTACATTTCAAGGCTTTATTAAGGAAAACACAACTGTACATGTAACAAAAGGGGAACACTTGAGACGAATGCAAAGTGGGAAAGTGGATCCTTGGGACCATTGAGGTGGAACTCCACCTACCACGGTCATGGACCTAAGGCCTAGGACTAGATAGTAGGACACTGTCCGCAAGACGTGAAAAATCCAAGAGGGCAGGGCCTAGGGGTCTCATGCCAGGAAGCTGCAGATGATAACAGGGGGACTTGAACCACCACAGGACAGGGGAGCGCAGTACAACTAGGAGGGATAGCACTGGCACACGACACCACCAGGAGGAACTGCACAGGAACTCGACGACACCACCAGGAGGAACAGCACAGGAACTCATCGACACCGCCAGGAGGACCAGCACAGGAACTCATTGGCACCACCAGGAGGAACAGTGTAGGAACTGGTCGGCACTGCCAGGAGCAACAGCACAGGAACTGGTCGGCACTTCCAGGAGGAACAGCACAGGAACTGGTCAGCACCGCCAGGAGGAACAGCACAGGAACTCGTTGGCACCGCCAGGAGGAACAGCACAGGAACCCATCGGCACCACCAGGAGGAACAGCACAGGAACTTATTGGCACCACCAGGAGGAACAGCACAGGAACTCGTCGGCACTGCCAGGAGGAACAGCACAGGAACTCGTTGGCACTGCCAGGAGGAACAGCACAGGAACTCGTCGGCACCGCCAGGAGGAACAGCACAGGAACTCGTCGGCACCGCCAGGAGGAACAGCACAGGAACTCGTCGGCACCGCCAGGAGGAACAGCACAGGAACTCGTCAGCACCACCAGGAGGAACAGCACATGAACAGGGCACAGACAGCAGGAACTCCAAGAGGACACAGCACAGACCGGACTCAGAGGCTTGAGGCAGTGAATCAGGCCTTAGCCCAATAACACCAATACTCAGGCACAGACTGTTGGCAGGAGGTGCCTTTTAAAGAGGTCAGCAGGAGAGGATACACTGCACCTGGACCAGTCCTGTTGTAGGAGTTAACTGGTGCAGTGCTGAAAAGCAGAAACAAATTCCAACCTCGAGGATCGAACTCTCTGTTGCATGCTGTCTGGAGGCAGAGGAATTTTCAGATAATGACAGGAGAAATCTATAAATAAAAGGAAAGGCCAGCTCACCAGGTATAGAGGAGGCAAGGGTGTTGAGAGCACTAACTTAATGTAAAGGTTAAACATGGTTTCAGCATCCTCTTAAAAGAATGAGTTTATTTTTTCAGGTTAAAATCCATTTACATAGAAAATAAACAGGGATCTCTTATGTGTTTCAGACAGGAATGGCATTAATAATGACGTAACCAGTTACAAATGGACAGTTTAAAAAATGACCCAGTACAAAAAGATACAAATACAAATATGAATAGAAAATAATCAAAAAAGATAAAAATTAAAAATGCACTCATATTTGGTATTGCAGTGTAACTACTTAATAACTATAAATCTGTTGTATTATTTAATCTGCATGATTGTCATAAAAAACAAAACAATGACTGAATTACGATTTTTGTTCATCCCACAGAACATTAAATGGAATAAAAAGCAATCAAAAAGTCATATAAATTTCAAAGTTGTACCAATCAAAATGTGAGTTTGTCCCATGAAAAGCCCTTACACAGAAAAAAAAGTTATGGCAATTAGAAGATAGCAATGCATAAATATTGTTTTATGCAATTAAAACACTTTAAAAAAGTGCTACAATATAAAAAAGATATAACTTGGGAATCGCTGTAATTGTATCAACCCATGAAGAAAAACTAACATGTACTTTGTACTACATGATGGTGACTGCTGTAAAAAAAATACAAATAAAAACCAGTACCAGGATTGTTGGATTTTTTCATCTTGCCTCCCAAAAAACAGATTTAAAGGTGATCAAGTAGTCACGTATGCCTCGAAACGGTAACTATGATAACGTCAACTCATTTCACAAAAAACAAGCCCCTACACAGCTATGTACACAGAAAAATAAAATATGGCTCTTAGACTAAGGCAATGCAAAAACCTGTTGAAGAGCTTATTTAATTCATGCCTCTGACCCTAGGGGCTGTTTAGTGCACTCTGTGCATTCTAGAAGCTCAATAGTTAACCTGCCGTGAGCACTCACAGTTGCCGCCAATTCCACTCCTTGGGGGAACTATTTAGCCTTTCCATTTGATGCACTCAGGACCTGATTTATCTGAAGTGCAAGCTGGAGTCTTGCTCTCTGGCCATCTGTTTTCCTGTCTGTTTTCCTGCATCCTTGTCCATTTGTATGTCTGTAGCATTATTCCTGGTGCAAGTCTGCAGTTTCTCTGGTGTTGCTCCAGGTACAAGTCCTCTCACTTGTTTCTGCTTGAACTGTTTGTTCCTCATGGCCCGTACGATCCAACCTCTCCAAGAAACATTTCAAAGACTGTTTTGCATTTTGTCTGTCTGTTTTGATTTGCCACAATAAAGTCTATATTGAAATGTAAGGATATGTTAAGACGGCCTTTACCTGGCATATAGCGGCGCTATACGCTGGCTGGTCTAGAAGAAAGCATTGGACATTTCATTTCTTTCTCGAAGTGCTCAGTAGGCACCGGGGACAACGTCTGAAAGTCATAGCACTCAGTGTGTGCTATGATTTTACCGTATTTGCAGGGCATACTTTGCGCGTTTTGCAATTATGCCCTGAAGTGTGCCCCACATATACGCCATGTGAAAATAACCTAACAGAAAACTTTTTTGACATTTAGATATTTTTCTCAGATAAACAACCAAAATTTATTAATTACTTTAAGCAAATTGTGTCATGAGAAAATAATCTCTGAATCACATGGATAGGTAAAGCCATTAAAAAGTTATTCCCACAGTGATACATGTCAGATTTAAAAAAAATGGGGCTTTGTCAGAGAGGACAGAACTGATTGCAGCAGTAAGGGGTTAATCATTAATAATATTATTCCAAATACGATCATTTATTCAGACCATATGGTGTACATGTTTTTAAAAGAAAAAGCCAAAAACCTTCTATGCTACAAAGTTTCGGATAAAAATATCTGTCACTGGGATGGGGAATAACTTTTTCAATACCGTGAATGGATAGGGTAGAAGCATTGGGTGAATGAATGGGTGTTAATATAATGTGTGGGCACTGATAATATGTTATGTATCCCTTGAGAATGAACATTAGATATATGCCTACATATGCAGGTTTTCAATTGGCAAGTTGTGCTACCACACATAATCAGACTGCAAAAGATGTGCTACAATTAGTATAAGATTTGATATAAGAAAAGTTAGAAAATTATGAGGACACCTGCATCCATCTGTAAGAATCTGGTGATATTGAGGATCATTAAATAAATAGGCTATTATTTTCTTTTTTTAAATTTAGAAATATCACCAAATTCTTGACTAGACACAGTAGAAAAAAACAAAGAATGTTTTGATTCGCTGTGTAATTGATATACTTTAGTTGTAGGAGAACTTAACATATGTCTAGAATAACCATGTTGTTTTATACTTACATTTAGCCTTACATCAGCCCCCTTTTTTAATTGTGTTTGATGAGAACAGTTTCTTTTTAATCTGATGTGTTGACCAATCAGAACCATCCTGTTGTTATGGGGAAGGTAACACGATTTAGCATGCAGTGGGGTGTTACCTGTAGTATCATTGTGGAACACAGAATTGTTAATTATGCCAGCAGAAACACCTCCATTTAAGGAAAGGTCAAGAGAAGAGGTAATTGAGGAATGGTATTTAAAAGAAAAATGTTAACTAAAATTGTAATTATTAAAATAGTTGACAAGTTTGGTATGGCCGCCACATCATACTCCAAATGATCAAGAGGTCATCTATGCAGCAGCCATAGCATACTATAAAAAAAGGACTGTCATGATGAAAAATATTGATTTCTACTTAGTCATATAAAAAATTAGATGGCAGGGGGAGAATTTGACTCCCATAGATGCTCCTAGAATTTGCAATTAAGAATGGGAATCAAACATGAAAAAATTATGTTTAAGGAGGTATAAAACCGTCTAGATAAGAAAGTATTTCAAAGGCTCCGCATAGTTACTTTAGGTGTCACAAAACCATATAAAACCTGGCTACCAATGCCAGATCGTGAGGAATTATAGTATCTAGGGAACTAACATCAAGTGTACATAGTTACATCAAAACTTAGTTTCCCCTATTGATGAAGACTTTGGAACCCATATGGTAAGAACTAATCTCCCCTAAGGAAGATTTCATTCATGATCCTAAATTTGCAATAAGACTGGATCCAGATATTTTATACAGTTACATATGTATTAATATTATTTAGTAATAAGTGGTTATCTAAGCTTTTCTTGAAACCCTCAATTGCAAGGTCTGCTTGTAATTTATGAGCATCTTCCATAGATTGCACTACACTACATAGCTTGGTATCATCTTCAAAAATAGAAACCGTGCTATTAATCACCTCCATTATATCATTAGTAAATACATTGAATAAAAGAGAACCCAGTACTGAGCTTTGAGGTACACAACTTATAACCTGGGAACATTCAGAGTAGGAATCATTTACCACCGTTCTTTGAATACAATCAGTTTTAATCCAATGTCAAACTGTTATTTCTAACCCAATAGACTTTAATTTATCCAATAGATGCTTATGAGGGACAGTGTTAAACACCTTTGCAAAGTTTAAAAACACTATATTTACAGCCTCCCCACTACCCAGGCTATTACTTACCTCTGGATAAAAACAGATCGGGTGGCTGATAACATCTGTCCTTTTTAAAACCCATGGTGGTATCCATTTAAAATAATGTTTATTTTTCACCACATAATCCTGTAAAAACCCTTAGACCCCCTCAAACATTTTTCCAAATTGATTTTAAAAACTTACTAGCCATAATTACCTCACAGCCCCAAGCCCTTTTAAAGATAGAACCAATTTGCATTGCACTAGTCTCCGGGCACTATACCATCACCAACAATCTCTAAATATCTGTACAGGGACAGAAATAACCAGCGAATTATCTAAAACTTTTGGGGTGTTTCATGGGGCCGGGCCCTTGTTCACATTAAGTTTATTTAACTTCGCTAACCTTTTTCTACATTAGCCAAAAATATAAATTTGATGATTCATACGGGCACTTCTATATCCGTACTGGGCCTGCCTACATCATCACTGACACCACTCTCTTAAGCTCTGGCACCACATCCATCAGCACTGGCATAGCCTACAGCCATTCTGGACCCACCCCCATCAGCTACTTTCTTCTCTTTTGATTTTCAAAACTGAAGAACCATTTATAGCTCTCCTTCCCGACCCCCAAATGACCACTCCTATTACTGTTTTTAAGGGCCACATCTCACTTTTTTTGCATTTAAATGTTTTAAAAAAAAAATTTTGGGGTCTTTTTGCTGCCTTGCCACCTCCTTTCATTTTTTATTTTAGAAATTTTAAACACCTTTTTTACGATTAAATCTTTTTAAATTCAAAGGCTAATGCGGACCCCTCTGAGTTATATTTTCTAAATGCCACTTTTTATTTTTTATTGCCCTTTTAACAGGAGGTAGAAACCATGTTGGATTTAATTTTAAACACTTATACTTGTTGCCTATTTGAATACATTTTGCTACAGTATATTTAAAGCCCTCCCATTTGCTTCTACATCATATATTAATAGTAACTGCTCCCAGTCTATGTCCTGTAGTGCGGCCCTCAATAAGGTGAAATTGGCCTTTTTAAAATAAAATGTTTTGCCCGCTCTGTTTCTTTTTCCCAGTTTAGAATAAAACTAATTATATTGGGGTCGCTGTTACCAAGTGACCGCTCGGATCCAGCAGAGCATCATTTCTAGAGGGATCTTACACAAATTATGGTTCCACGGAATAAAAGTTACAAAGTCAAAACATGTTTAGTATCTTTCAAAACACTGGATAAATAACATAATAACGGCTGTTGAAGATCATCTATCCATGCACCCAGATTTTTGTTCAAAGAAGATATTCCAGGCACAATGGGATGAAAAAGAGAAGGGAAAAATGTTTTAGGAATTTTTGGGAAAAAAATAAAAATGGGGAGTTACATGGTGTTAAACGCAAATAAAGTTAGATTGTTTAACCTGTTAACGACCGCCCGCCGTCTTTTGGTGGCGGACATTTTAGGTCGTTCGTCTTTTGGCATCGCTGCAGACATCGGATTTTGCGGCCCCCGACGCTACAGCTGTGCTGAGAACAGAGCACTACTTCACAGCCCTATTCCCAGCACAGTCTCTGAAACCTCCGTTCCTCGGTGATTAACCCTTTGATTGCCACAGTCATTGACTACAGCAAAATCAAAGGGCTTTCCACTGCTCTGCCGGGTGATCGGGACTCTCAGTGACCCGACAGTGCCCAGGGAATGGCTGCACAATCAGACGTGGGATCTAGAAGTAAAACACCCAGTGTGTATGTGTAACAAGCCAGCACAGGGCACACTGTGTGCGCCCAGATCACTGAATGTGTCAAACTGACACAGATTATATTTAGAGATGGCAATTCTCAAAAATTCGTTCAGCGGCACAATCTCGCCAATTTTCCGACAAATTCGTTTCGGTCCGAATTACTTCGCAGCGAATCACGTTAAAAAAACAGCTATTTCCAGCTGCCCAGAGCCTGCAGGGTGCTGTAGAACGATGTGCCATGCTTAAATATGCAGAGGGAAGCTGGTTTGGTCTTCATACAATGTTGTTTTTAGTATGACACCGCACATGACTGCCGCACCGGCTCCCTTAGAATCGCTTCACTATGAAAATTCCCTGGGCACATTAAGAGGGCAAAACTGACCAAAAACTCAAGCGGAATGTACCTATAAAGTCATCTAGTAAAGCTGAAAAAAAAAAGCTGAGAGCTCAGTGGCAACATTATGATACGAGTTTGAGGTGACGGCGGCAGCCACAAGCAGCATAGGTCAAGGCATGGCACATGACATTCTGAGGCGGCAAAACAGTATTAGGGCCACAGAGTGGCACAATCACACCAGTGTGGAGTCATGGCAGCAGCACATGAGGTCAGGCAGTTGTGCACAATGACATACCAGAGGCGGCAAACAGTATTAGGCCACAGAGTGGCACAATCACAGCACAGTGTGGAGTCATGGCGCAGCATATGAGGTCAGTCAGTGGCACAATGACATTATGGAGGCGGAAAAACAGTTATTAACCACCGATTGCCCATCCACAGTGTGGAGGTCACGGCGGCAGCATAAGAGGTCAGGCAGGGGCACAAAGACATTATGGACGGCAAAACAGTATTAGCACAGAAGTGGCACAATGAATACCGTGTTGGAGGTCACTGCAGCAGCATCAGTATGAGGTCAGACATGCACAATGACATTATGAGCGGCAGACAGTAATTAGCCACAGAAGTGGCACACATAACACAGTGTGGAGGTCACGGCGGCGAGCAGTATGAGTCAGACAGTGGCACAATGACAGTATGGAGGCGCAAGACAGTATTAGGCCACAGAGTGGCACAATCAACTGTGGTGGTGGTCACGGCGGCAGCAGTCATGAGAGTCAGCAAGTGGCACAATGACACAGTGTGGAAGGGCACGACAGAGAGTCACAGCAGCAGCATGAATCAAGAGTGGGCAACAATGACATTCTGCAGTGGCAAAATAGTATTTAGGCCACCCAAGAGCGGCACAATGACTGAGAGCGAGGTCACGGCGCAGCCAGCATGAGGTCAGGCAGTGGCACAATGACATAAGAGTGGAGGTGATGACAGGAGCACAGCAATGAGGTCAGAGAGTGGCACATGACATTCTGGAGTGCAAACAGTAACCAGGCCGCAGAGTGCACAATGACACAGTGTGGAATGTCACGGCAACAGCAAACAGCAGCAGCAGACTGACACATAGAGTGCACAATACAGAGTGGTTGATGTGGTGGCATTACCAGTCCCTGGTAAAAGACGGAGGTTAGGCAGATGGAGAAACTATCAGCAGATGTGTGGCATCAGCGGGTGCGCATCAGAATAGTGGCTGAGGCAGTTATTTGAACCCAACTGACGCATAAGGCATGGTGTGTGGAAATCCTGGGCCGATCCAACGCCTGATCATCTTGACAAAGGTCGTCCGTAACCAACATTTCCCGTGGACCAACGGGTTCTCTGGGTAACGATGGCCCCCGCCGCACTGAACACTCCGCTCGATGCCACACGACTGGCCGGCAGGACAGCTTCTCCACTGAAAACTCGGCCAAGTTGCGGGCCACACATCCAGTTTTGGCTGCCCAGTATCCAGCGGATCTTCTAACTGGGTGGCAGAGTGCTGTCCAAGTATGCCAACAACCTGTGGTTCAGGAATGCTCCAGGTCCCTGCTGCTGCTGCTGCTGTGACTGCCCTCCTCACTACGGTGAAGGAAGCCCTGCTCATTAGTGACCTCCAACTTAGGTTACGGCTGATGAGCTGGTACGGCTCCTATACCCTCCACCCTTCCCCCCCAGCAGCCGCCGCAGTAGTACGTGAGCGCTGAGGAACCCCACGGTCAGAACCTGTCAAGGAGGGACGATGCCCGCACTTAGCACGCCAACTGATTACGAGGAATTCACCTATAGTACATTTGAGTTTTCTTCCCTCTCAATACGGAAAAAGGCTCCCATTTTGACCGGTAGCGAGGGTCCAATAGGTGACGAGCCATAAGTCATCCCTCTGTGCCGATGCCCAGACTATCGCTGTCAACAGGCCAGGCAAATAAGCATGCGCCGGGACATCTGCACAAGTGACTCCGGTGGCTCCCTGCCTCCATTTCCACTGTATACGCCACTGGTGCTTGGGAGTCATCTGCCTCTCTTCCTCCTCTCCTTCCCCTCCTCCAGCTGCTCCTGCTCCTCCTCTCCTTGTCACTGTAAAAATCCACTCATTTCACAAGACAATGCTTCCTGCTCCATGTCCTCCTCCTCATCCTCCATTTCAGTCCCCACCGGACTCATGTGGCCACGAGATGTATCCCACATCTCCAGTCCCCTGCCCAACAATTTTTCAGCATCTGTCCAGACATGAGCAGTGGAATGACGTTATTCATACCCGTAGTCCTGCGACTGCAAATAACGTGGCCCCTCGAATGGCCTTAACAAACGGCAAGGTGTCACGCATGACTGGCCATCTGGCTTACATCAAAAGTTACAAACAGGGAGTACTTCTGTCTGGCTTGGATCATCAAAAAATCGTTAATGGCCTATCTCTGTCAACAGTCGTTCCA
This sequence comes from Phyllomedusa bahiana, assembly GCA_025379985.1. Classification (NCBI taxonomy): domain Eukaryota; kingdom Metazoa; phylum Chordata; class Amphibia; order Anura; family Hylidae; genus Phyllomedusa; species Phyllomedusa bahiana. The sequence goes on along the minus strand of JAODAL010013767.1, from coordinate 15,522 downwards.
ACATGTGCAGGCTGGAATTCCCAGCGGGTGGAACAACATCGCATAACAGAGCGTGTTGGGGGAGGCCGTCTCTGCCGCGGCAACTCGAGGAGGGTGTTCTGCTTTGTACGAATGGATAAAGTGCATGCACAGTATCCTGCCTTTTTCAGAATGTTCTGAAATCGGTGGAAGACTTCAGGAACCTTTTTTACAACAGATTGAACACGTGCGCCATGCAGGCGCCATGGACCATCCCTCCTCGGTGCAGCGCGGACACCATGTTCCTCCCATTGTCCTCACCATGTTCCGATTTGCAGTTGCGCGAGAAAGCACAGCATCGTTTTCTTGCTGCAATGACGCGGAGCAGTTCCTCCCCTGTGCGACTTCGTCGCCGAGGCAGCTAAGTGTAGAACTGCGTGACACCGCTGTGCCCTACACATGTGTAATGATGAAGCTTACTTGTGGAGGCTGAATTGGTGGTGGTGGTGAGGAGGAGAAGGCGGACAGGGCGCAGGAGCAGCAAGTTTGACATCGTGAGAGAAAGCGCGTCTCCGCCAAGTTGTTTGGTGTGCCTGGGCATGAAGCACATTCACCCAGTGGGCCGTAAAGGACATGTACGGCCCTACCGTAGTTACACCTCCAACGTCCGCGCTGCCGTGTACCTTGAACAAACCGAAAGCTCAAGGACTTGACCCACTTTCTGTTCTACATATTTTATGAAGTGCTGGTCACTGCTCTTTTGGAAAAGAAATTACGGCCTTGAACTCTCCATCTCGGCTCGGCACACCCATAGTTTCTCTGAATGGGTGCAGAAGTCCCACCATTTGGAAAGGGAGGGACTGCATACCAACAACTTGGAACAGAGCACCGGTCAGCTGCTGCACCTTAGATGGTTGGACTCATAACTGTTGTCTCTTTACAATCGCCTCTCTGAACGACTTCAGAGCGCCAGATTAGCGAGGACAGAGCATCTGGACCGGGAGAGATGTCAAAGAGAAACCAGCTGCCCTTCCTGCAAGGTGTGAGCCTTACTGGCTGAAATGGCCTGCTGCCACTGGCCGCTGCTGCTGCTAGCAGCTGCAGGATGGACCACCACATCTGAGCCACGTTTCTCCCAGGCCAACGATGTGACGCTGCATGTGTTGACGCCCTAAAGGGCCTTGTGCCCACGTTAGCTCCCTGGCCACGCATCACTTTCTGCCAACCCAAGGATTCTACATAGACCCGTATCTGGCTCCTCCGGTGTCTTAGCAAAGAACTGCCACACCGCCGAGTAGCTGATTTTACCCCAACGCTCCGCACTGATGTGACTAACTGGCCGCCGCTGCCTTCGCTGAGCCCCTGTGCCCTACTGTCTTGGACCTGAGAACGGGTTTTCTACCCCGTGCCGCTTGCTTTTCTCCACTCACACTGCTGCTATCCGGCGACTCACGCCCACGCCCGGATCACACACAAACCCACAATGCTGGCTGCGCCGCTGCTGACTGACGCGCAAGCTGAACCCCTCTTCTCCTGACGATATGAAGCCCTTGCTTCACCCGCTCCCAAGTGGCGTCGCTACACTCATCTATTTGTGTTTCATCGTCACTACTGTCCTCATCACCGGTCTTGTAAGCAGCTGACCTCCACCACATGACCTCTCCCAATGCCACTCTCACAGTCTATACTCTTGCCGCCTTCTGCAAAAGCTGGGGATAATTGGCCCCATTCATCGCTGCCACACGTACTGCAGACTGCCCTCCTCAAATTGATCATCGCCTTCGCTAATATATGGTCCTGAGGCCAGACTAACCATAGTAGATCCCTGGCTGAGGAAACTGATGGAAAAGGCGGGCTGATACAGGGAGGGGGCCCGCTGACCCGCTCCCGGGCCAATGCCAACAAAGTGTTGTGTTCTGAGTTCCCACCGACTCTTGTCTGGGTTGTCAGATTGTCATCTGGGAGGAAGAGGAATGACGCTAGTCAACCAATCAAGAACCCTTGGGTTCTGACCAACACACGGCCGCTAGATGACAGCGGCAGGTGGTGGCCTCACCGATTGACCCCTGCTGCGACGTCCCCCATTGCTGTGCTGCAACCTGGGCCCGTTTCAGAAATGTTTGTGCCACTGCCGACTCGAAGTTGCAAGCCTGCCACCTCTCTGTCTGACATACTGTTTGTTTCTAAAATTACAGACACTGGATTGATGAAACTATCTGTAAATATAAATATACACCCTGTTTTTGACAATCAAATGAACCCAGTAACAAGCTTGGTAACCCTTGGATATAAATTGCGCATCCACAAATGGCAGAAAAAATTTTACTTGTATGTGTCGTTTTACAAGCACTGGTTTTTACTAAAATGTACAAGCACAACAGGCTTTAATAACCTTCCGCTTTGTGAATTATGCTGACACAAGAAAAATGTATATATTTCGGTGTTGAAAAAGAAGTTTATTTTTGTCAGCACAGCAGCAAACAACGCTTAATTAACCCTGGATTAAATTGCGCCAAAGAATTGAGCCGCACAAAAAGTAAGCTTTGTAAGCGTTTACAATAGCGTGTATTCTAAAAAATAAAACATAAACGCCACACAACAAGAGATACAGTTGTAATATAGCCCTTTGCTTGTGAATTAGCTACCAAAAAAAAAAAATATAAATTTGGCGTTGAAAAAAGAACGGTTTTAATTTTTGTCAGCACACCAGCAAAACAACGGCTTAATTAACCTGAGTAAATTGCGCCAAAGAATTGAGCCGCACAAACTAGTAGCTTTTGTAGCTGTTACAATTGCTGTTTTCATCTCGCCACACAACAAGAGATACAGTTTAATTAGCCTTTGCTTTGAATTAGGCTACCAAAAAAATATAGAATATTTGGCGTTTGAAAAAGACGGTTTAATTTTTGCAGCACACCACAAACAACGCTTAATTAACCCCTGATGTAAATTGCGCCAAAGAATTAGCGCACAAACTAGTAGCCTTTGTAGCGCGGTACAGATTGCGTGTTTTCTACGCCACAACAACAATAGATACATTGAATTAGCCTTTGCTTGTGAATTAGGCTACCAAAAAAAAATATATATATTTGGCGTTGAAAATAGACGGTTTATTTTGTCACACAGCCAGCAAAACAACGCTTAATTAACCCTGGATGTAAATTGCCGCCAAAGAATTGAGCCGCCCAAACTAGTACCTTTTGTAGCGTGTTACAATTGCGTGCTTCCTACGCCACACAACCAGAGATACAGTTTGTAAATGAGCCTTTGCTTGTAATTAGGCAACCACCAAAAAAAAAATATATATATTTTGGCGTTGAAAAGACGGTTTATTTTTGTCACACACCAGCAAAACAACGCTTAATTAACCCCTGATGTAAATTGCGCCAAAATTTTGAGCCGCACAAACAGTACTTTGTAGCGTGTTACAATTGCTGTTTTCCTACGCCACACAACAAGAGAAACAGTTGTAATTAGCCCTTTGCTTGTTGAATTAGGCTACCAAAAACAAAATATATTTTGGCGATGAAAAGACGGTTTATTTTTGTCAGCACACAAGCAACACAACGCTAATTTAACCCCAGGATAAATGCGCCAAAAGAGAATGAGCCGCACAAACTAGTAGATCTTTTGTATGCGGTTACAATTGCGTGTTTTTCTAAGCCACACAACAAGTAGATACAGTGTAAATTCGCCTTTGCATTTTTAATTAGGCAACAAAAAAAAATATATATATTTGCGTTGAAAAAGACGTTTATTTTGTCAGCACACCACAAACAACCTTAATTAACCCCTGATGTAAATTGCGCCAAAGAATTGAGCCGCACAAACTAGTAGCTTTGAAGCGTGATACAATGCGTTTGTTTACTACGCCACACAACAAGAAGATACAGTAGTAATTAGCCTTTTGCTTGTGAATAGGTCTACCAAAAAAATATATAATATTTGGCGTTGAAAAGACGGTTTATTTTGTCAGCACACCAGCAAAACAACCGCTAATTAACCCCTGGATGTAAATTGCGCAATTGAATTCAGGCATCCAAAAATGAAGTGGTATTTTATTGTAAAAAACGCTGTTTCCTTTAAATGAATACAACAGGAACTGGCTTACATCCCACTTGTGGATATGAATGTAATATGCAGCAGCTTTGGAACGCACACTGTATTTTCAGATCCTATACACCCAAAAAATCATAAATAGAACATTCAGCGAACAGTCTCCTGAGACAAGCTGAGACACCCCACAAAATCGCTGTGAAAAATCAAGTTCATTCAGAAAGCGCTATCACCACGCAGCAGTACCATCCCTATCAGAACGTGAGAGAGTGTGACTCCCAGTGGCGCGCTACTCTTATATAGTGTGACGTCACAGAACCTGCCCGCCGTCATCTGATTGGCTCAACTCTGCACATGTCCATGCGGGCTAAGCCCTTCTCTTCCTCCCAAGTGCTTTCCCCCATGTAGCGCCATGTGCTCAGCAGGCCATTTTAATCAATCAAAAGCACACTTCGTTCCCCGAAGTACCCCAAAGTTCACTTCAGTTCCGAACCGAAGTTTTCCTGAACAATCTAAACCGATTCCACTTCGTTAGATCAATTCGCCCATCTCTAATTATAATGTATTAGCATATATGATATGTTAATACATTACTAAGTGTAAAAAAAAATGTAAAACAGTTATACCTTCATGGGATTTTAAAAAAAAAGTTAAGAAAAACTTAAAGTGTATAAAAAATTAAAAAATAATAAAATAAAAGTAAATATTTACAAAAAAATAATTGTGCATACATTGCACACACACAAAAAGAAAACCTATACATATTAGGTATCTACACAACCGTAAATAAACCAGTAACATAATCCAAAAAGTTATAATAGTGAAATATGAATTGTGTAAAAGTAAAAAATGAATTTATTCTATTCCCCCAAAAAGTACAACTTGTCCCAAATTAAACAAGGCCTCATACAACTGTGCCATTGAAAAATTATAATAAAGTTATGACTGTTAAAACACAAGGAGGCAAAAACTAAAAAAATGTGCTGGTCATTTTGTACTTTTCAGGCATTTTGCGAAGGTTTATCAGGTTAAAACATCCTTTGACTCTTTGAAAAGCTAAATCAAACAACATTTTCTAAAAATGAAAATGTGGGGTTGGATGGAAGTTTAGTGTATGTTTGTAAGTCAGAAAATAGTTTATAATTTTCTTGAATGTAAAGTCCTTTGTCAAAAATCACTGTTGCTCCTCTTTTTATAGCTCACTACATTAAGTAATGACACTAAGTATTGATGCACGGTGTGTATATGAGGTTATGATAAGATTAATCTGCTTATTCCTTAACTTCGATACTACAAAAATGCAAGTTACACGCCCTTTCATCATCCTACTAACTATACTGCAAAACGTCCCTTTCTCTGCAGCCCCATCCTAAGTATTCTTGTTCCCCTTCAATCCATCCTCAACTCTGTTGCCCGACTGATCCACTTCTCTCCTCGCTACTCCTCTGTCCCTCTCCACTCCCAATCGCTTCACTGGCTACCGATTTCTTAGCAAATTCAGTTTAAATTACTAACCATAACATACAAGGCTATCTATAACCTGTCCCTCCTATACATCTCTGTCTTTATCTGCAGATACCTCCCATCACAAAATCTCTGCTCCTCACTTGACCTTCTTCTCTGCTCTTCTAGTTTCAAAAGCAACAGGAAAACCCCTCTCTTCAGGATAGCTTATAATTTACAATAACTCCGCTGCCTCTATACCACCCTACAAACATGTTTGCCACTCACATCTCAGTCTTCCTCCATTGTAGATTGTTAACCTTTCTAACTTCTTACCAGTAGTGATGAGCGATTGTCTCAACTATCGTTATCAGATCGATAGCAATTATCATGCCGATATCCGATAGCCACTAATAGATAACCATCGCCGATGACCATTAAAGTCTATGGGAGAAGAACAACAGTTTCATTCTTACACCCAGACAGGAGTGGAGAAGCTGGAATTAACATCCACAACAGGAAACTGGATACGTTCTACATCTTAGGCAAGACAATTAGGCAACAAGAGTGACAGAAAAAAAGTCACAGACTAGTCACTATCCCTGTCCTGTACCACAGCATGACCCTTAAAACTGCATGACCCACAAATTAAAAAGTGCCAGAAGGCAGTATTATTTGAACCATCATTTTAGTTGAACTGTACATTGAATATACCTGTCCTGGACTGCAGCTTTACCCTTAAATCTGCATGTCCCACAGATTAAAAAGTGCCGGAAAAAGGAGTCTTTCAACCACCATTTTAGTTGAACAGGACATTGACTATGCTTGTCCTGGACCGCAGCATGACCGTAAAATCTACATGACCCACAGATTAAAAAGTGCCTGAAAAAGGAGTCTTTGAACAACCATTTTAGTTGAACTGGACATTGACTATCCCTGTCCTGGACCGCAGCATGACCCCAAGACCCACATGACGATGATGATGATGACATTTGTGGCTGTGACTGGGAGGACGAGGAGGTAAGACTGCTGAATGCAGGTTGCATTAACCACTGAAGAACATATTGGCGACGCTGTTCGTTACGGAGATTCACAGGGCACTGACCCAGGGATGACAGGCCTGAGGGTCCTGCAACCGATGATCCGCTGGCTTGGGTGGTGTCACCAGCACTGGAGGGAGCACCTTCTCTCGTACCTCTACCTCCATGTTCTACACCCCTCTTTGCTCGCTTACCACCTGCAGTTCGCTCCATGTTCAGAAAGATAAAATTGTAAAAGGTATGGAAGAGTTTTTGACAGTCTCTTATTGAAAGACGGCAAATCACAGCTATTCTTAAATCCCTCTAATTTCCAACAGCCAACTAGGATTAGAAACAGAATAGTTTCTATCAAATATCTGTACAATGCGGTCTGGTGGAAGAACCGTAACACAAAATCAACAGTGTTCTTCCTTCAGTCCCTGAGATTTACAACTGCCCAGTAGGACTAGCAATTGATAGTTTTCAACAAACTATCGTACATATGCACGATTAGCGCCAAACTGAGACGCACTGAGTGAAATAGAAATATTAAGAAGTTATATGGATTAATATGGCGGCCTTCGCACCACTGACTACAGGCGTAATTTACAATCAAATATGTATAGCACAATATGCGTACAACTGAGCTCTCTGCGCCAAACAGAAGCACGGACTGCAATAAGAGCATTTAAATGTTATGTGGATTAATATGGCGGCCTTCGCACAACTGACAACAGGCGTAATTTACTATAAAATATGTATAAAACAATATGCGTACAACTGAGTTCTCTGCGCCAAACAGACGCACGGACTGCAATAAGAGTATTTAAATGTTATATGGATTAATATGGCGGCCTTCGCTCCACTGACAACATGCGTAATTTACTATCAAATATGTATACCACAATATGCGTACAACTGAGCTCTATGCGCCAAACAGATGCACGGACTGCAATAAGAGTATTTAAATGTCATATGGATTAATATGGCGGTCTTCACACTACTGACATCAAGCGTAATTTACCATCAAATATGTATAACACAATATGCGTACAACTGAGCTCTTTGCGGCAAACAGACGCACAGACTGCAATAAGAGTATTTAAATGTTATATCGATTAATTCGGCGGGCTTCACACCACTGACAACAGGCGCAATTTACTTGGAAATAAGTATAACACAAGTTGCGTACAACTGAGCTCTTTGGGGCAAACAGACGCACGGACTTCAATAAAACTATTTAAAAGTTATAGGGATAACTTATGCCGGTTTTTGGGAACACTGACACGCGGTGGTTGCAAAAGAACTGAAAAAACAGGGACAAGTTCACCTCCTATTAGAGGTCTGCTGCCCAAAAAAGTGGTAAAAACAATGCTTTTTCAATCCAAGATCACAGAACACACTGAGCTGCAAAATATCTATCTTCCTTTTAAAAGCCACTCCTGCTGCCCCCCCCCTCTGCAGCCCTACACACACCAGTAGATATCCTTAAAACTTTCTCTAACTAAATAAGAAGTGAAATTCTCTAATCTAACTCTTTTCTAAGCTGTAGGGCGGTGGATGGTTTCTTGTATTAGAGGAGACTATCAGAGCTGTTAGAACAGCTATTGGTTTAAACGCAGACAGACACGTCCTTCTGTGAAGTAGCATAGACAGAGAATGAGCTCAAACAGGAAATGCAGGTGCATAGATAAAACGAGGTCACATGATTCTTGCAGCCAATGAGATCCATACACCGCAAAGTGGTGACGTTGTACATCCTCTATCCTCGAAGCTGATTGGCTGGCCGGCAAAATGACAGGAAATGCTGAAAATGGCGCGATAGTAATAGATTATCTGTAAGATTGTCACCTAAACTATCGTGTGATTGGAAATTTCGATGAGCCTAAAAACCGTGCCGATTTCAAATTTTGCTGATAATATCGCTCATCCCTACTTACCAGTTGTTAGTCAATTAGCCATTGTACTTTGTGTGGACCTATGATATGTATGTACTGAACCCTGGAGTTAATGCCACTTTAAAATAAATAATAATAATAATATATCAGCACTATTAGATGTATTAAACTTGACAAAACTCAGCCTCAATAAGTTCTTAAAATCAATCAGCAGCAGGAGAACGAGAACTAACAAGATAAAAATAGGGATAGGAAATTTTGAAATTAAGAAACAGAATACGTGTGTCTCAATCAGAATGATCATCAAGTGTATGCCAATCAGATAACAATGTTTGTTCTCGGAAAAAGGAGCATGGAAAAGCAGTAACATATTTAGGGAGGTATTCAACGTTTTGCGGGTAGGTTCGCAACTTGCGGTTCTGTAATCTCAACTGAAGTCGTGGAAACTGCTGTTGTTGTTGACAATGATGACCGATGCTTTCTTCCCACTCAATGTTTTTAGAAGATGTCGAGAAGTTGCTGATATTTGAGGGAGAGCATCAAGAAATATAGAATAACGATTCTTCTCACGATGATCGCTGGTGTCTGACATTGTGTCTATTTTAGTAGAACTGAAATTATTATTCGCTCATATTCTGTGTACATATATTTTCTGTTCATGCTTTATTTTTATTGTTTTGTATATTTGTGCATTGAGTCAATTTTTGATTGGTCCACACAAGTATTTAAAACGTGTTCATGTGTAACTGGTTACCATGTAATTAAAGGGGTTTTATCATGATGTACCTGATAGGAAAACCCCTTTAAGGGCATATCTGCCTGAAATGTGTAAGAAATCCCTGTCTGTTTTCTTTGTTACTGGATTTTCATCTGAACAAATAAACTCATTCTTTTAAGAAGACGCTGGAACTGTGCTTAACCTACAGGGAGAAATATACCACAAACTGCCTGAAAAAATTATGCACCCAAGGCATTCTGTGTAAACACTGACTGAAAAAAATGCATGCAAAGCAAAAAATAGCACAAAGATAAAAGAAATGTATGTAGTGTGCCTTTTACTTAATCCCAGCAGTCTTTGGCCTACACCTGCCTAAAAAACATGGAAATTGGCACCATTAGATGCTGGTAAAAACATAGCAACCAATAAGAACCAATAAGAAGCTTTTATTTCATGTAGTGCTGTGGAAAAATAAAAGCTGAGCTCTGATTGGTTGCTATGGGCAACAAAGACCGTCTTACTGCTAGACAGTTTTCATACATAAGGCCCAGAGTGCTTAGTAAAAACAAAGGGTGACATGTATGAACCGGGCTGCGTTAGAATTCTGGCCTCAAAAAGCTTTAGTAGACCAGTTCTATTGATGTATGAACAGGCGTACTCCAAACTTTGGGGTGTTCTGGGGGCATGTTCCATCACATTAGTAGAAGGAGACACATTTATGATTCTTTGACACCAAAACATTGGCGCAGAACAGTTAGAACAGCCAGACCAGGTTACAGGTGGTCTGCCTGAGCCTCAGTTGTCGTATTAGCACTAGACTGTGCCTGCATGTATGACCTGCAGAAGAACAGGTTCATACATTCTGGAGCATTCTACACTGCCTTAAAGCGATTTAGAACTGGTCCACAATGTGGAAAACTATTGTTCTCACAGAAGAATGTGATATTTCACCATGAAAAAAAAATTGCTCACAGAATAAATTATCCAAGTTAAAATAACATATTTATTGGCATTCATTAAAAATCAAATATTAACCCCTAAGTTGTAGCCAATTATTAAGCAAACACTCAGCAACAATGTTGAAAAGAAATGTTCTTGGTTACTAGGTTACACTCTCACAAATTCAAATATCAACAGTAAGAGTATGTTCACATGGCTGGTTTAGACACTGAGGGCGACATGAATGAACGAGGCTGCGTCAGATATCTGTCGTCTTTTCAGCCCGATATCAGGCGCAGCCTCGTTCATACATTTTTAACTCTCCCACATGCCACTCTCGGGCGCATTATGGGAGGCGGGACACATTAGAACCGTAGCGAAGCGATATATTTCTAAGTTCGCTTGTAAATCAGGTGCATTCTGTGCCAGTATAATGCGCATGAAATTTGGCGTGTTAAGGTTTTGGATGAGGTTTTGCAGCCCTGTTTTCTTTTTGAAACAAATTAAAAGTCAGGGCAAAAATCATGCCAGAAAATGCGTTAAACACATGCTGAAAAACACATCTAAAAAGACGGCAAGGTTTTGGATAAGATTTTGAAGGCTTCCATTGACTTCTGTGTGGGTTTTCAGCTTTGAAAATGCTTCAAGAATTGACATGACACTTTTTCAGTGCCCAAAACAGGATCCAAAGAAGGACCTCAAACGAGCTTAAAAACCTTGTCGTGTGTGAACTACAATGCTGTATAATATAGGAATCAATAAAAATGAACTAGGCACATTTTGGAGGCTTATTTGATATTGTTTGGGAGCTAAAACACTGCGAAAACAGAGTCAAAAACAGCTGTGTGAACATACCCCAAGTCTTTATGCTACACATAAAGGGGCCGTTCACACGGCTTATTTCGCCGCGGAGTGGAGCCGTACTGCACGCCGGATTTGCGCTGCAGTACGGCTCCAATCTGTCGCAGTAACTACGGTAATCCACAGTTCTCATAGAGAACAGTGGATTCCATCGCTCCTCCCCGCTCGGCAAAGTGACATGCACCTGATCCAGGCGCAACACGCGCCGTTGATAATGAATGTCTATGGGGTTGGTGGGCAGCGCCCCCGCTCCCGCCCCTTATTCAAGCCGGAATTGCGAGCGCAATCCGGCTCGCAATTACGGCTTGAATAAGCCGTGTGAACACGGGCAAAGAGTTATCAGATAGTTTTAAAAAAAAAGACAATCCTTGTATAGTGTAGTGGAGTTTCAGTTAGCTAAAGGAGTGATCTCAGACTGTTGTAGTTAATGACATGCATTCGTAACAGATATGTTACAAATGGTGACCACAAGGTTACATTCTAGGCCTATTTTCTTATTATATTTGTTAACAAGTGACATAGGTGAAGGCTTGGTAAACAAGATTTGCCTTTTTGCTGATGATACAAAGTTGTGAAATAGGCTTTAAATTCCTAATAGTTTCTTCAACACACAGAATGAGTCGACTTTTCTGGAAAGTGGAAAAAAATCCAATCTGCAGTTCATTGTTTCCAATTGTAAAAAAATTGCACTTTTGAGGGAAGAATCCTTATTCTGTACATCATATTGGCAGTTCTGTACAAATGCAAGTTCAGAATATTAAACTTACACTCAATTGACTGTGTATGCCTGGATACCTGCTGGGTCCATAGCAAAGAACAGATTAAATGTGATCAGATTGCAACTAAATTTACTCTATTATTGGCCATACACATACATAGTTTCTTTGTGGGAGACAATAGTATGGTGCTCTACTATATTCATATAAACAAATAAATTGTTTATGGATGAAAATAGCAAATGTAGTCACAAGCTAACTGATTTTCTTGCATTTGCATCTATTAACATGCATTGAATATTTCGCAGTATACCCTGGGTACCTCCAAGCAGACATTTATGTACATTTGGCCAATGGAGGATAAGTCGGATGCTTGATGGTATACTCCAGCTAAAGAGCACTGCAAAGTATAAGCAGGCAAACCAAAGGGGCATCAAACAATGAGCAGAATCAGCAAATTGTAAGTCAGCAGGACTGATGTGTCCTAATAGTGAGCTAAAATTGTAGGCTTACAAGATGATTCAATAGCCATCCATGAATGAAGTACTCACATGCGACTCATAAAATTCATGTTAGTGTTTGCAAATCCACCCTGCGCATGCGTCTGGTTTTGTTTTGATTTTGTTCGCATGGTGCTTGCACAGTGCCAATAGAATACAAGTGCGCAGGCACGCAGTTTCCATCAGAAGGCTCATGTGCAGGAAATATGTAAAAAACAGAGCTTATACACAATAATTAAAGAATGTCTAAGAAGTGATACTCAACAAATAGGTCCTTAGTGAAAACACAAAGATGGTGTTCGGATATCTTTAACTATCTATAGTTTGAGTAGCTCAAAAGGGGCTACACCAAGGGGACTCAATCTGAAATGAGTTGTGATGATAAATCATAAACAGAAAATATTGCATTACTGTGCAAGTAGTAGATGTTACGAAAAATGTGTTTGGAAGCCAACCGTAAGTTAAAAATAAAAATGTAAAGGCAGACTAGATGAGCCATGGGGTATTTTTCAGTTGTCAACTTTATATCTTTGTGTTTTTAATTGGACTGTGTAAGCATCAATGAACTGTAAAATTTATAACACTTGCTTACTAGGAAAAAAAAAATTATCAAACAGCTCCAATGTTTGCATTTAAACTCCTTAAGGGCTTGGTCATTTTTACAGACAGTTTGCAGTTTTAGAAACCATCTGAAAACTGACAAGCAACACTCTCCATAGACTTTAATAGAAAATATGTTCAAGTCCCCACTAAACAGATTTTCTGCCGGGCGGTTTTTCACACCGCTGGCGGTCCGAACAACTTAAGATATGTACAATCTTCTGCCCTGTTTTCGAGCAGAACATGAACATGTGAATGGGGATGGCATGAATCCGCAAACTGTGGACAAAAGCCGCCCTCCTGCGCGCCAAAAAAAGACATTATACCAGTCGGGATATCCGACCTGTATTTTGTCTGTGTGATGGGATCACACCCTAATTCTGAATGCAACACACCTCCATATAGGGTCAGTCTTCATCCATCATGATAATCCAAAGAAAAATTATGCCAGGCATCATAACCTCCAAACAGAGTTTTTGTTTTATTCTTCATACATTAAAAGTATACAATAAGGTATAACATTATGTTTTTAAAAATGGTTTTAAAAACATTTTCGTAAACCAAAATGTCACACTTTTTTGTTTGTTTTTGATGGGTCATTTTGGAGATGATGATGCCTGACCTCATTTGTCTGCGGACTAACTCAGTAGAACACATAGGAGAAGTTTATTAAAATGCATGCAAACAAAAAAGGGAGCAGTTGCTCAAAGCCACTGATCATGTTAAAAATAAGGGATTTGTAGATGGGAGGAGATGCAAAGTGATTCAGTCGGTGATAAAAACTTAAAAATCTGGGGTGACTGGCTCATTTTCTATAACTCGAGCCATTATAGTACTATTTAATACTTCTCTGTGACCAGCTTGGTGCAGCGGTGCGGGGCAGTGGGTTCTGGACAGTGACTGGCTTACCCTTTCCTTAGTTTGGTTTTGATCTTTCCCTTTAGTTTTATGATGGTCTATGATGCTCTATAACTCTCAACTGTCTCCTTAAAGGGCTTTTTCGAATGGCAGTCTTCACTTTGTCGAGCCCTTAATCAGATGGTAAGCACTAACTTTAGTGTCGTATCTGAGTTCGACTTTTATAAGCAGTACATTGAGGACTTCATGCAATCCCTTACCCTCTGCTTGTTGGATTGCTTGAACTCTGGACTCCTGTTCTCCGATTTGCTTTAATGAACCACGATTTCTTACATGATGCTGTTTATTTCATAGGTGACGCGGACTGTTTAGTTTACATAACTATTTAGTGATATGGACTTTTTTCATACTGCGGCTTTATATTCTAATATCTGTACTGATGTTGCCATAACCCTTCTACTCTACTTGATTGTACCATCTTGTCTTTTTACAAAAATAAAGTTCTATTTCGAATGTGAAAAAAATATATTCTTTACTTTAACAGCAGTGAGACTAGGGAATTTGTAATGATTACTTTTCTAAAAGAATGTACAAGGGTTGACTTCAGTGTAATAAGTTATGGTTGCTAGATTACTGGACAAGGGGCATAGGTCTGGTGAGTTATTTTTAATTGCATTATTTAATCTATTTCAATGACTTGAATAGCTTGAAACAATGTTGCTTGAGGCAGAATTCACTGAAAAGAGAACCAGATATGTCTACAACCATCACTACTAGTTCTCGCATATATTAGCACCCAGGCAACAGAACTAAGGGAATGGATTGTAAGGTTGTTTAGCACTCGTTTGATGAAAAACATATAAACTTTATTGTCCCATTAAAAAAAAAGATGATAAAAATCAACGACAAACGTTACATGGTGTGAGCTTGCACAGCTCTTGGATCACATCACAAGTCCTTCAGGCATGAGACAGAGGCAGATATCTGGTACAAACGGTTTCTTTCTTCGGTATGTTTTTATTGCACCAGCAGAACAAAAACGGATGGCAATCATGTACAGCAAAAAATATAAACGTAAACAAAAATCCTGCTCGTCTGAGCGGCCCTTTTATTTCATTTGGTGTAGTTCCCTCACTAGACCTTGGGGTGACGGTTTGGTAGCAGACACTGGCTTTCAGCAGTTTGAATGTCTTTTAGCCAGAAGGTAGACTGGAGATACAGCCAACACCAAGTCAGCTTACCTGCTGACCTTATATACAGCCAGGAAATCCCGTAGTGGACACATGGGGAGTAAGCACCCACCCTGCTCTATGCTTACTCCCATGAAAGGGCCGACCCGGGAATGGCTGGTAGCCATACTAACAGACAACTTAAATGTATGTCGACAGTCTGTACTGCCGACACCTATTTAACAATGGCCTTTCACTCCACAAAGGCTCTTTACCTTGGTGGCATGTATCTTGCTCTTCCAGGGGATATGCCCCGAACCTGGCTGGATATACACTCCCTTGCAGACCTTCCCAGGGTGCGGCCTTACAATGGAAACCCAAAAATTTTGTTTTCATAACATAACCAGCTTAGACACGAACACTTCTTATATGGTCTACAATTAGTAATAGGTGTGTCTTAACCCTTAATTGACTAGGTATAGCGTGAGAAAAATAGTGAAAATACAACAATATAAAAATGAACACTAACTATTATATAATCAATACATCCAGAAAACTAATATACATACACAAGATATGTTTTATAGTTTAAACGTTGTGGAAAATAAGAATTTAAAGACAGAATCCACAACGCTTCCCTGTCTAAAAGACGCTTCCTCCAGTCCCTGCCTCTAGTAGGGCGATTCACTCTTTCAATGGCTTTAACCCGGAGGTAATTCGTGGAGCCACAGTGTATACCGCAAAAGTGCCGCAATGCTCGCCAAAAGGATTCAAAAAGGGGGAAAGT
>JAODAL010013766.1:0-89965 GCA_025379985.1 Phyllomedusa bahiana | reverse complement strand
CCCACCACATTTCCAATGGAACCAATTTGTTCCCCCCACTCTAAGGGGAAAGCCTCCCCCAGTCTTGACGTGTACTGAGGAAGGCTGGAGTCTTAGGGTAAATAAATTAGAACAAGTTTTAGAGCTATTTTTTTTTTTTGGGGGGGTTTTTTACCTCACACTTCCGCTTTCCGCACCGCTTCAAAAACGACTGTTTTCGTTGCGCTCAAAAGGGGCATTTTTTTTATTTTTTTTTTATTTTTATTAGAAAAATTATTGAATTTCCGTATTGGTCTAACCGGGCTTTGTTAGCACATTCATTTGTTCAATTGCAACAATCAAGAGATCACATAAAGGTTCCAAAGTGTTCTTTGTTAACCCCCAATGGTAAACATTTGTCCTTCTTTCCGTTTTCACAATTTTCCAATCTTACTTTAATCAAAGAACCAAAAAAAAGTAAAAAAATCAAGAGAAAGGAAAAAGCAGAATAAGCTTCTTATATGTTGTTTGCATGGCTGCGAGCCTTTCATTTTTAACCGATATTCCGTTTTGAGGGGTATGTGTCCTATTTGCGTAATTAACATTTCGGTCAAAGGGCTTTAAACATAAACACATTTTTTTCTGAAGTTGTTCAAATTACCTATAATGTGTATAGAAAGGGTCATAGCAAGCAGCTTAAAATATATATCTTAACACAGTAAAAAAAAAAACCCAAAAACAATTTTCGTTTTAAACACAGTCGGGGACAGTTGGCAAACAGGGGGCCCCCCCCCCCCCGGGAACCCCCACCATGATTCCTCCTCCGACAAAACCACAGGATCCTCACCCCCCCAGAATGCTTTCCCAAAGTCCCAGGCGTTAATGCAAAGCATTCCCTAATCGCTTGTTGGACCCCCGGGCGGAGGGCAATAAAGCTTTCACAGATTCAAAAAATCTGCCCAAAATGCTTTCTTTTTTTAATGAGTTCCCCCGCCATTTCATGAAATAAAGTTTTTCCAAAAATAGTTTGAAGGGAGGGGGGTTTGGGTTTATCCACGTCGAAGGATGCCTTTAACCGCTTGTGATATTATATGTAGTAGTTTTTGCTACCTGGAGTCAAGGGGTTCTCTTTTCCAAATCGATAGCCAAAAATCCCCCAAAGGGGGGTTGAATGGGACATAGTTTTTAAATTTTTTTGAACGGCTATCCTTTCCCAGTAAAACCCAAAATAATTGGGGGCAATCCCACAAACAATGGAATAGGTCTGCCCCAGCCATCCCAAAATTAAACAAAATCCCCTTAAAATATTCCCCCCTTTGTCCTCTGACAGGTGTGATGTAAGCTTTATGGTATACTGTAATGTCATTCCATTATTGTTTGATGTAAAAATTTTTTTATTATTGAGAAAGGCCTTCAATAAAGTCGGGATCTTAAGCTGGATCACTGCCTCCATTAAGTAATGCCATATTGACTTTTTTAACAAGTGGGGCGTGAATGAAGGTATATTGATGTGAGGTAAAACCCCTGTTCGAGGTGCTGTATGTTAAGTTTCTCCATATCTCAGGATTCCAGTCATTTGCTTTGAGCAATGGCAAGATCTTAGATATGTAATTTTTAGCACTCAGGTATGGAAAAAAAGAAATAGCTATCCCGGTTCCAACCTCGATCTTCTAGGGATTATTGCCTTTTTTCTGTGTTAATCAGGTGACATAAATTGCGAATTCCGGCGATATCCTGTGTGGGTGACGATCTTGGAACCCAGGGTTCGCCAGTAATGTTAAGAACAATGAGGCCCTCGGGTCCGTGCCCATCCCTGCCCGAATTCCCCCTGCCATCCCCTTCCCAAATTTAGATAAAAAAGGGTTTGCCTGTGAGTGTCAGTAGATTTTGTATGGCATAGGGAGCAAATTAGTCAAAAATGGGGCCCCCCGGGGTAAACTGATCTTGTAATTGTTTTTGAAAAACAGTTTGTGCCCTTAACCAATCTCTATGTGCCCTTTACATTTTTAACCTCAGGGAGTTTTAAAGCCTCCGTTAGATTTCGGCTGTTGTAGGATTACCAGTGGGATCCGTGGCCTCTTTCCATTCCACACAAAACTGCGAACCAAGCTGTTGATGACCTTCACATCTTTAGGTCTGAGGTTAAAAATGTTAGAATATACAAATTTTGGGGAAAATTTAGCAAATTTTAAGTTTCCCCCTTTCCCACTAGGATAGAGGCAGGATCTCCAGGGCCCCCAACAAATTTCCCGCGATTTTTTATAAGTTTAATTTAGTTTTAAAGCGGACTGGGTTTTTTGGGGATTTTTACTCCCCAAAATTCTAATACATGTCACACCATTTAAAAACCAAAGTGAGGGTCCAATTTGGTTAGATTTCCCCTTTTGTTTAGGCTTTGTCTTCCTAGATTAAGTGAGTACCCATCAAGGCCCCCCTCTTTCCAACACCTGAATAATGTGTGGGGCAGGGGAAGTGGGGGGTTTTGGATGACTACAAAACCATCTGCAATCCGCAAGGTCCAACAACCCTGGGGATCCCGAGCATTTTACAAAGGGCGTGGGGGGCTAAGAATATAAAAAGGGGTCAAACCAAATTGAACAGGGGGGGGGCGGGGCGGGCATCCCTGTCGTGTCCTCGAAAGAATCAAACTTTTGGAATACATTCCCTTCACTAGGGGTGGCTATGGGGGCCCTCCGGGAAATTTTTTAAAAATTAAAAAGGTTCCCAAATCCCCTGCTTTTTAAAGTTTCGATAGAAAAGGGCCCTGATAGGATAAACCCTTTTCGGCATCAAGGGTTAGTACTTAAAATCCTGCTCCCCTGTCTGTGCTTTTAAAAGTCTGCTATAGCTTCCTGACTTTTTTACGCTTGTCTGCCTTTTTAATCCCTTTTGGGGGTGGTGGGGCGATAAAGGGAGAAAATTGCATTCAATGCCAATATTTTTTTTAAAAAATTTATAGTCGCTGTTTATAATGTGATGGGCCTAAAAAGTTTTTTGGGAGGTCTGGGGCTTTCCCTGGTTAGGTAGAAGGGTTTTTCTTGATCTAAAAATAGGGATCGTTTTGGTTCTGATTTTTCATTGTATGCGAGGGGAGAAGCGGGATAACTTGGGCTGGAAAATTTTGTAAAATCGTGCCAAAGCCGTCTGGCCCTGGTTTTGGCGTGATAGGGAACAATGGCCGCCCTCACCCTCCCCTCCGCCCTTCTAAAAGTTCCCTTTTTTCTTGTGTTAGCCTGGCAGGGGGGGTTTTTCCCTTTTTTTGGGGCTTGACTTTTTTTCATATCAGTCGTGTAGCCCTGTATAGATTTCGTAATAGTCGCAGAAGATGTCTGCCACCCCCAATTGTCTGATGTGTCACATTATTTCAGGGGGTCTCAAGCTACAATTGGCTTTGTCGTTTTTTGACTTAAAGTTGTGGGCCATAAAATGGCTTTATTTTTTCGCCCCCCATAATTTTTTCTGGGACGTCGAACCACCCGGGGGGCCCGGGATCCGGACAAAAGGCCCTCCATTGTGGGGTTTAATTTTTTTGTATGCAAGACTAGTGGGGGGAGGGGGGGGAATTCTCTCGTTTTAGCCACAATAGGGCTGAAAGAATGCCCAGAATTTGCCGGGGGCTTCCCCGCGCTTGGGCCCACACAAAGTTCATAATATGTCCTCTCAGGGCAAACCTTTGCTGTCCCCAAAAAAAAGGGGGGAAACCTCGTATGTCTAATTTTTGCTTTGAAGTTGGCCCACATGTGTTAAGAAAGATTTAAACTCTTCTGAATTTGAGAGATAAATGGGGAATCTCCAAAACCCGGGGCTGCGCGATGTGACCGAGCATTCCATTTCTATATGATAGGGATGTGGCCAGATGGGGACTGCTGTAGGGGGAGTCAGGATTTTGGGCCAAAAGGGGATTAAAATTAGAAAATAGTCAATTCTACGTACCTATCATGCACTAATGAGTGGGGTATATTCCTTTTATCCGCGTCAGTTCTCCAGGATCGCACAAAGGGGGTTTAATCCATCAGATAAAAATATCTCTGGTCACTGGAGGCGGGGTAACCGGGGTGTGGTCTGTCTAGTCCATGAAGTTGCCGTTTAAATCCCCCCCCCGCCTAAAATAAGTTTGGGGTCGCTCTCGAGAAGCACGTTAAGGGATTCAAAAAAGTTTGAGTTTTCTGAAATTTGGGGGATTATATTTAGTAGGGTATATCTTTTTAAAATTATAGTGCTTTAAGGGGAAAAATCGCCCCCCCCCATCCCTCACTTCCTCTTCTATTTAGTTCTACCCCTTTTCTAAAAAAATATTGCCACTCCCTCTGGATTTCGAGGAATAGTTGGCTGAATAACCGCTATCTATCCAGGTTGCCACGGTAGAACTGAGTTAGTTGCCCCTCTTCCATGGGTCCCTTGTTATGTACATTACATCAGGGTCCAAATCCGTTTGATGTGTGTTTATTATTTTTTTCGCGCTTAAAATGGGGGTGTTAGGGCCTGGAGCACGTTCATGAAAGGAATCTAATGGGTTTAATGCGTCTGGGGGGTATCCTGTGGTGGTGTAGTAGAGTCATGTGTGTAGAGGTTCCTGTATACCGGAGTCGTGATGTAACCGTCGAGTTTGGGTCCCCACCGCCCCAGCGAGCAGCGGGAGAGTCCAAAGTATGAAGATTAGTGGTAGAGCGTTTTTATCGCCAAAGATGAAATCTGGCAAAGGTTTTTATGTGATCGAAATTTCCAGATCATGCGATAATTAAAACAAAGAATAGTGAAGATCCAGCTCAGAGAACAGGTAGGTAGAAAATATGAATATTGCCTTTTATTCCCAATGCATTTAAAACAGAGTCGACATACCATGATTTCGTTTGTGTAAAAAGCACTACCGCGTTTCCGGAAAATTATTGCTTAATCATATGCGTATAAGCATAAGCAAAGCTTTTCCTTTAAATAGACACTATATACGGTCACATGTGCTAGGGAAAAATAACTTTGAAACCCATTCACCTTCTGGTATATTATTTAATTATAAAATATACGAATATCACATATATAAAACGTACAAAACCGTACAATAACATCAATATTGATAAAAAAACATCCTGCTCTTGTTCCATGACTGCCAGGATAACGTGAGCCTAATTGGTAGATCCACCAGTCGCTCCCTATTAAATCGTTTTTGTTGTATCAACCAGCTCCCCCCCCCCCTCTAACGGGCTTAAACACTCTCTGCAATGCCCGAAAAAGAAAATCCTGAATATTCCTATTATTGATGTTCGATAAAAAAAAAAAAAAAAAAATGCTAGAAGCCATCTATATTCCCACAACAGTGGTTTGCTTATATAGACAGGTGCCTTCGGATCCTGATTTTTTAACGCTAGTTTATGTGCAACCCAACATATTGCAAGTTGCAATCAGTACAGGTGATCAAATACACGGTGAATTTAGTGTTACAATTGATATACAATGTTAATTATAGTGTTATATTGTTCTCCGATGAAGTATAAGTAATTGGTGATCTGCATAAAGTGCAGCTATGCAACACCGAGTGATCCACATTTGTAAAAGAGCCTCTATGTAATAACCAGGTCGGGGTATTGGGTAATTCTGATAAGAATAACTAGGTGACAATAGAGAACCAGAGTTTCTACCTTTCTAGAAACAAATTTAATACCCCTCCTTATCTAAAAGTGTTTTCATATATCTGAGAGAAAAGTATAGTAGATTTTTCTAATGATAGAGCACAATATCTTTAAAGATGTGGACTATAGGGGGTAGAAAATACAATCTTATTGATAGACTAGTATCTCTCTTAATTTTTGTTAACAATCTTGTCGCGGAGATAAATTTAGCTAACTTTCCGATGGCCCTATTTACACTCCAGTGTTGGGGTATCCTCTGTTCCAATAATCGATCACATGTTTTGAACGCTAACATATCCTGAAATTTATGTTCTACTTGAACGTGTCTTTAATTTTCTGATTAATTCTCCCACCGGAATATTTTTAATCACATGTGTGGGTGACAAGATCCTGCCCGTAATATCGAGTTCCTTGCTGTGGTATCCGTGATGGTAGAATATCAACCGCCGCCCTGTTATTACCACTCAAAGTTGACATCCAACAAGTTGACTTCATTCTCATGCATTCAATAAGTAAATTGTAGGTTCTTGTGTAATTTTTGGATTGATAAAATGTCAAAAAATTCATGGCTTCCGACTCCGTGCCCCCCCACACCAAAGACAGTCTTCTAGGTAACGACGACCATACCACCTAGATGGTGGGGTGAGAAATGGACAGTCGGCATAGAAGAGAAACTTCCGCTCCCATGCCGACATAAATAATGTATAGCCAGAGCCCGGGGAGAATTTCGCAGCCCATAGATAACCTTCGGGCCTGCAGATAGAATTCCTCTATCAAAACTGAAGTAGTTATGTCTCAATAAAAAGTCTGTGGCCATAAACCAAAATTCATTGAAGTTACCCTGGAGTGGCGACTAAATCTGAAATAGATGAGATTCCAACAGGACAAAAGCCTGGTCAAGGGCATGGAGGGGTACAACCCCACCCACAACACTACACAAAACACGACACCCAGTAGAGTCCAGATTCCCTATGTTTGCTTGGGACATGATATTACCCAACTTTTTGAGTCTTTTATAAGGCCTGGTAAATTTAACACAAGTGCTGTAAATCCCATCTATCCACGCCCCAAAAGGAACTCACCAATGGCGGCCTATACCAGCTATACATAGGTCTAAGTGGTGGTGGATTCAGATTCTATGAATCTTTGGAAATGAATGGAAATTGGTATTGTTGGTGTGGGGGTGATCTACAAACAATTTGTCTGCTACGTAGTAGAGATAGCTCCCATTGTGATTCACTTGTAATAATTTTTTTAGTATTGGGTGTTTTTAAATAGATAGTTGGATCCAGTAAAGGGGGCGATAAGAATCCCAGTCATTGCAAACAAATGTTATGTTTAACTTGCGATATAAACCATCTCAAGTGCCAACATCTCCCACCTTTCCCGCTGGACGTAATTAACAATCTGTATTGTTTCTGTAGTTCTACTAGCGCTGTATGTTTCTAATTTGGACATGTTAAATTTAACAGAATTATTCTCTAATTCTTCTGGCTGCAAACATCAAAATAGTCTCTTTCTATATTTCTTGGAACATAATCCAAACCAACCGGGCGTGAGTTGATAGGATAAAATTACTGTTTTTTCACCTACGAAAAGATCAGGACAGGTGCTGCAACAGAAAATGAGTTTTTCATTTCCAAATTACGTAATGCAACAATGTTACAAGTTTCTTCAAAACGAATTGTAATACTACAGATTGGACACTGTACATCAGTATTAAAGACTAAGCATCGACCATTTCCATCATCAATAATTGAAAAATGATTCTTTAAAGTTAAATTACGTGCTAATCTTATTTATGTCCAATAGTGTAGAATACAATCAAAAATTTTTTGTGGGAATAAACTCCAACCCCTATAGATAGTAACGAGATTTGAGTCTCTGTTAATATATAGCTTACAAGTGACTATAGAGAATCTTAGAATTTGCTTTGCGTGTTTTCATCTTGATTTTCATTGTGTTTTCCTCCCGGAATCTCTGGATCGTTTTTTGACGTGAATGTTTGTGTTAGTTTTGTGCCTCTTTTGGGAATGTTCTTTTTGTTGTTTTTGTCTGGTACAATCTGACTGGGAGGGGTGTCCGAAAGTTCTTCAGAGACTGACGTGGCTGAAAGTTTCACTGAAGAGTCAAGTCCTGGAAAGGAAACCACATTTCTTCTGTTGGTCCACTGTTGTTTGTTTTGTTGTTGATTTTTCAGAATGGAGCGAGGGTGTGTTAAGGCACTGCGGGGCCAGTATAGACTTTATCATTGTTATTATCAATAGTATCTCTTTCAAATTTCCTTTCTTATATGCCACAATTGATCTTCAATTTCTGTATATTGTTTTAACAATTTTTTCTTGCAATTCCTTTGTATTTGGGTTTGTATGGCCATTCAAAGGGCTGCAGCTCCTGCTTGACACTTGAGCAACTCTTGGTTAATAGTAATTCTTAATGTGGTCTTCATTTTTAAATTAAAAGTTCCATGAGTTTGAATGAGCAATTGCTTCAATATTAATTCCATTCTTCCATTAGTTCTTTTGGAAGTGGATTATCGGAACTTTTTGATACGCAGGCCACGCGTATTCATTTTCTTCTCAATGTAAATGCTTAGTGTGGTTTAATCCCCACCAAAGACTCAACTCTTGTGCAGGTGAGACGTTCTAATTTAAGCAATAGTAACTCTTGGCAGATCTTTGTCAACTACTGCTTGGTTTACTGCCGGTCTCATGCATGTAAAAAATCGTGCGGCTTTTTAGCCATTGCTGAGACCCACCGATGACGATTCAAATCAGTTGAGGTGGATAGTGAAAAAAAATGGCAGTATTTGAGACATTATGGTCGATGACTCTTATTCAATGCATAAATTCCACTATTAGAATTCAATTTATTATATTTTGTGGTATATAAATCTAGTCATCAGTATTCTTTTTAAAACTCACAAGTCCAATCAAATATTCAAGTGAATGAGACTAGGATTGTATGACATGACATGTACTATTCCAAGATATACAATATATAGAACGAATGGAGCCACTCACCGTCAGTGTTCCACCCCTGGATGTGCACGGATCGACTGGAACGAGTCTCTGGTGGATCCAAACAAACGAAGAGGAAGTCCAGCTCAAGACCAGGTTAGGTAGAAATATGAAGAATGGAGCCTTTAAGTTCAAATGCTTAAAACAGAGTCGACATGGACCATGATGTAGTATTGTAGTAAGAAAGCGCTAACGCGTTTCGGAAAAGTTATTTTCCTTTAATCATAGCGTAATATTGGGCCCCATAACAAAGCATTCCTTTAAATAGACCTATATCCGTGTCACATGTGCTAGGGAAAAATAACTTTAAACTTTAACCCTTGCAACCTCTGGTATATATTGAATATATAAAATTATACGAATCAAATATATAAAACGTACAAAACCTACAATAACATCCAATATTGAAAAAAAACATCCTGTCTCTTGTTCATCACCTGCCTGATAACGTGAGCCTAATAGGTAGATCCACCATTCGTCCCTATTTTAATAGTTTTTTGTTTGTGATCAACACATCCTCTAAGGCTCTAAAACACTCTCTCAATGCCCGAAAGAGAAAATCCTGAAGTATTCACTTTATGATGTTCGATGAAATGCCTAGAAGCCATCGATATTCCCACAGACAGTGTGTTTGCGTATATCAGACAGTGCCTTCCGGGATCCTGATTTTTAACGCTGTGATGTGCACCCAACATATTGCAAGTTGCAATCAGTAAAGGTGATCAAATACACTGTGAATTTATGTTACAATTGATATATGATGTAATATTAAGTGTTATATTGTCACTCACTGATGGAGAACAAAAAGTATTGTTGATCTGCATAAAGTTTTGCAAAGCTATGCAACACGAGTGTCCATCATTAGTAAGAGCCTCTATGTAATAAACCAGGTCGGGGTATTTTGGGTAATTCTGATTACGAAATATACTAGGTGACAATAGAGAACCAAGAAGTTCTACCTTTCTTAGAAACAAATTTTATAACCCTCCTTACTAAAAGTTTTTTCATATTATCCCTGAGAGAAAAAGTAATAGGAAGAGTTTCTTAATGATAGACACAATATCTTTAAAATTGTGGACTATAGGGGGTAGAAAATACAATCTTATTGATAGACTAGTATCCTCTATTTGTTGTTAACAATATTGTCGCGTGATAAATTAGCTAACATTTCCGTTTGGCTCTATTTACACTCCAGTGTGGGTATCCTCTTTCCAATAATCGATCACATGTTTGACGTACTTTTCTCTCAGAATAATATGAAAACACTTTTAGATAAGGAGGGTATAAAATTTGTTTCTAAGAAAGGTAGAAACATAACGTGTTTTTTGGACTTTTGCCCAGTCCAGATTTGTTGATAGACACCTTGCATTAAATTTGAATCCCAGCAATTTTGTTTTGATAAGAGGGTTTGAGATAGCTGTGATTTTTGGCCCGTCCTTTTAATAAGAGACCACTTTTCCAAAACTATTCCATACACCTTCTCAAATTTTTATATTTCTGAACATGGAGCGAAATGCAGGTGGTAAGGCGAAGCAAAGAGGGGTGGTAGCACATGGAGGTAGAGGTACGAGAGAAGGTGCTCTTCCTTCCATTGGATGGGCGACAACACGGCATGCTCAGCGGATCGTCAGTTGCAGGACGCAGGCCTGTCATCGCTGGTCAGTGCCCTGTGGAATCTAAGTAACGAACATCTGTCCGCCAATACTTTCCTTCAGAGGTAATGCATACCTGCATCTAGCAGCTTACCTCCTCGTGCCTCGCAGTCAATATCTCACGGCCACAAATGTCGTCATCAGCATCATCAGCAATCCGTCCAACAGGAAGCACCCATATGTCAACTCGTGTAACACACCACTGTGGATAATCCATTGTCTCAACCTCTTTGATGAACAAAATGCGGTTGGGGTCAGAAGCATGTTAAAAGATCTAAGAGGATGATTATAGTCTGCTCTGACGCCCAGTTACTGATGTCCATCAGAGGAGGTGAATGGAAGCCGGTCCAATCCGCAAAAATCCTGGGCGGGTCGGCATACGCCGTTGCAGTGCCCCTAGCTTGTAGCCCCAGCTTCTGGATGCAGAAAGTCAGGATGACCAATTCACCTGTGGTTGATGATGATTGAGATGATGACGACATTTGCTGGATCCATCCTGGTCTTGTTCCCGCAGAATATTGCTTGCGAGCGTCTTCATCAGAGTGGACGAGGAGGAAGACGATGGGGTAGTGTCAATACGGGGTCCCGCCACAAAAATGGAGAGGGAGGGCGGTCGCAGAAGTTCCGCTGATATGATTCCGCCATGCCACGGTCCGCGCAACCCCGCTTCCCTCGCTATGCGCCGGTCAAAAAGGTCCAGGACCTCTCAAGCCTGGGCCTTCTTAGAGCAAGGCCTCTGATTCACCCAGCAATGTCCTATGCCGTGCCTTAGCCGTAAACGCATAAGTATAGGCAAGAACCTTAAGTGGTTAACCACCACCAACGATTGTCAGGGTCACAATGCAGCGAATGCATGAGTTGAATGGGAGGGAACACTTGGGCCCAAAAAAGCCAGACCGACGCCGGCCTCCAATCCATGTCACACCCTCTGTCCTCCGCCCTCCTCCTCCTCCGCCACCACCAAGCGTTCCTCAGCTTCCCAATCTCTCAGAGGTCCATGAACAGGATCAGACTCCGCTTCACCTGCCGACAGTCGCAACGATACCACCAGAACCACCAAGACCCATCCTACCCCTTTCTCCTTCCTCCAGGTTGACGACCTCATGCCGTAACAGCGACCAGTCTAAGCAGCCAGCCTTCTGCTTTTCAGGATTGGGAGCAGAAGAAACACTTTAACCCGAAACCATCCCAAAGCCCAAAAGGGGGCCTGAATCGGGCATTGCCAGCTTTTTGGCCTTGGAATGTTGCCTTTTTTTCCAATCTTGTGGACCAGATGGTTCCGCCACGTCATGGCCCCTCGCCTTGCCCCACAATACCAGATGCCGAGCAGGCATTTCTTTGCCAAAAAGCCTCCCTGCCCTGAGCCAGCCACGTGTCATTTAAAAATTTCAAGCGCGTTGTCTGCATCTGTTGTCCGGAAAAGTCCATCTCACCACCGACACATGGACCTAGTAAGCACGGCCGAAGGCCGCTATATCTCTGTTGACAGCTCACTGGGTGAGCTGGGTGGATGTCTCTGGGGGTGACTGTGGCATCTCAGGCTCGGCGCACGCTCTTCAATAACTGCAGGGATGGTGCAGGGCTCTTTTCTCCCCAAGGTCCTCTGGTGGCATTCACGTGCCCAGAAACACCCGGCCCGTGTTGAAATTATCTGCGCTTGGAGACCGTGCCACACACAAGGTCAGGAAGCTGTGTGACGTCTCTAAAGCAACGAGCCCGGGGCCTGGCTGGGGGCCAAGAACCTTGGCAGGCAAGGTGGGGGGGCGAAAACCCGGGAAATTGCTGGCCGCCCTTAAGCGGTAGGCTGAGCACTCCCTTGCCTGGCCATTCATAAACCCTTGTCGCCAGAAATTTCTAAAGACAAAACCCGGGGTCTGGACCCTGTGAGAAGGTTTAAAGTCAAATTCCACTTCCCCCTTCGTCCCGCCCGCCTGGCTGCTTAAACGCAGCTCGGCCTCCCCGTCAACCGTTCATTTTTGAGTGGCAACACGCTGGGAATTCCCCCCTCCACACTCCAGCGATTTGGACAGCAGGCCCAAAGCCCTTACCCAGTGACACATGGGCCCGACAACAGGTGCGGGCCTCGGGTGTTGACCACCGAGATGGGGCAGGTAAAGGTTTTGCACCATCCTTGCCAGTTTTTAAAAGCCACCAAAAAGGTCAGGCGGACAAAGCCCCCTTTTCACATGAGCAGTGGTGATCTTAGTTCTGGAACGTCGTGGGGCACTCTAAACAACAGGGCCCGCCAGCGGGAGAGGGGACGACACAAATGCGGACCCCGGACCCCACCCCCAAAAAAAGGCCCGACAGTTTTTCAATTTTTTTTCGGGCTTCCCTTTGGCAGTGGGTTCGGGGGTTTCCCGGCAGTGCAAGGGGCCATCACTCTCAGGTGCTCATCTCACAAGTCAGGGGTTGTTTGAAGCTGGCCGGGGGAGCGGGAGGGGGGGGAAAGGAGGGACCTAGACCCGAGTTACCCACGCCCCCCTGAAAGAGGTTTTGGGCCCCAATTTTTTTGGCGGAGGGGAAGAGAGGAAGATCAGTTTGCAATGCCCCTCGACCCAGAGCTTGGGGAAATCAAGGGTCCATCTCTCACATGATGCTTGGGTGCTCCATTTCCCCAACAACCTCCATTAAGGGCCTCAAATGAACAACAGTTTACTGGGGGCCACCTCCTGGATCCCCGGTACAAAACAAAAAATCAGCACTTTCCTTTTCCCCCCACCCAAATAAGGTAAAATGCGGAAATGGAGACCTTGCTGATTGATCAAATGGAGACATTTGTTCTCTGCTTCACTTCCCCAAATTACGGGGGAACAAAAATCAGCACGTGACACTAGAGTGCCAAATAGCGAACGGGAGCAGCACAAGTGGCGAAACCTAATGGTGACCTCTGGCAATCTTTTTTACCACCTCACCAACGCTTGAAATGCAGGGCACACCCCAAAACACACAGAACCCCTTTAAAGTTTTGGTGAAAAGGACTTTTCTGCTTCTCAACCCCGATTTTTTTTTGCAGGGTTTTTCGGGACCCAATAGACTTCGGGAAATTTCAAAAATGGACAAATTGGCCGAGCGGGCCCGTAAAACCCCATAAAATTGGGTTTTCCCCAACCCCGGAAATTCTGGGGGACCCTTCAGAACATGGGGGATTTCATTACGACAAACGCATCCGGTTTTTCCACAATAAATGTGGAAAATTTACTTTCAAAAAATGAAACCCGGGCCAGGATCTCTATGATATTGTCCCCCCAATTTTAAGGTAAACGATTATTTGCCGGTCTATTTTCCCACTTTCCCCTTTTCAAAAAAGAAAGGGTTTTCTTGAAAATTTTTTTTAAAAATTTTTCCCCTTTTTCCCGTACTCCCATATTATTATTTCTCTTTTCCCCAAACCCATTCATTTTGTGGTTTTGCTGTGAGGAGACGAAAAGCCCAGAAAGGGTTTTTAGGGAAAAAAAACACCGCTTCCATTTACTCACCTTTATTTAAGAATTTTTCCCGCATTGTAAATTTTTTTAAAGGTATTTTGGGGGGAATTTCAGCAAATAATTATGGCCCTTTTGGGAACAAAAATGTGGTTTCCCATGGGTAATTTCCCCCCCCTAAAAATTTTTAAATAGTGGGGGAAAGGGCTTATTTTAATTTTTTGGGGTCTTGTAGCTGTGGGGATCCCAGCAAAAAATCATGGCCCCTTTGGAACAGAAATGGGGTTCAAAGGGGTTTTTTTTCCCCTCATTTTTTTAAATAGTGGCTGAGAAGTCTTTCCTTTTTTAAATTTTTGGGGGGTATGTTCCCGGTGGGGTTAAAAGAAAATTTTCTTTGGCCCTTTTGGGAACGGGAAATGTGGCTTCTAAGTGGCTTTTTCCCTACAATTTTTAACATTTGGCTGGAATTCATTTGTAAAAATTTTTTGGGTCATGTGCTTTGAAATGCAGCAATACTACAGGTCCAATTATAAAAAGTTTTTGTTTTAAACAGCTTTTGTTTTTCCCACATTGCCAAAGGGGGTCAAGGGTCATGTTTAAATTTTTTTTGGGGGCATTTTTTTTGAATTGCGGGCAAAAACTACGGGGCCCATTCTAAAAAATTTGTTTTTCCCTAATGGGACATTTGTTTTTTTCAAAAAGGGTTAAAAAGGGGCCCTCATGGGTTTCCAATTTTTTTGAATTTTTGGGGATTTTGCGGGGGACCTTTGCAGCTAATACGGGTTCCTATTCAAAAAAAATGTTTTTTTCTAACAGACATTTTGTTTTCAAAATTTGTCCAAACTGGTTTCAAGGGTTTCATGTTTAAATTTTTTGGGGGATTTTGTTTGTGCCCTGGCTATATAAAAAAGGCCTATTCAAAAAAAATGTTTTTTTTAACAAAACATTTGTTCTTCCACAATTGCCCAAAAGGGGCCCAAAGGGTCAGGGCTTTGAATTTTTGGGGGCATTTTAAAATTTTAAACTTTTTCAGCTATACACACCCCCTATTTTTAAAAAAATGTTGTTTCAAACAGCTTTTGTTCTTCACAATTGGCCAAAGTGGCTAAAGGGTTTAATGGTGCGGCCAGAAAAAAGGGAAAAAAGGTGGGGTACCCTTTATTGGCCCCCAACATATTGCAAAATGATTTTTTTTTGCAAGATCTTTAACTAGCTATCAATCCCTGTATTGAAAAACCCCCATTTAATAAAATTTAAAAAAAAGGGAAAAAAAAAGACATGGTGGGATTCCATCCTATTTTTAAAATGTGTTTTCTAGAATTTTACTACTAAAAAACTTGCATGTACAAAATAGCTGGAAAAAAAAAACCCCTGGGAAATTTTACAAGGGGGTACAGGGGAAAATTGACCGATGTAGGTTATTCAGAGGAATGGAGTAAGGGGGGCACCCGGGCCCGGAACAAAGTACAAAAGACATTTCCTCCCCCAAAAATTTAGTAAAATGAGGGAAAAAAAATCCAAGAAAAAGGGCCAACCCGGGTGTAACAGGAGCGTTAACCACCGATTTTTCCCAAATGAAGCTCAAATTTGGGTTCCCCCCTAAACGGAGGGGGCAAGCGCTACTTCCCGGGGCTTGAATGTGTTTCCCGAGGGGAAAGGGTGGGGTTTTCCCCTTCCCCCTTCCCCCACCCCTGCTTTCAGCACGACAGTTTTCGTTGCTGCGTTTATCAGGGCCCTTTTTAAAACCCGGGGGTTAATTTGATGAAAAAAAACGCCGCCTGGGCTTTTCCCGGGACCACTGTAAAATCCGGCCCTTTGGGGATGCTGTGGCACAGGGACAGTTTTAGGTCAATGTCCAGTTCAATCTTTTAAAATGGGGGTAAAAGGGTCCTTTTTTCCGGCACTTTTTTAATTTTGGGGGGTCAGCCCGGAAGGGAATGGTTTATAAATGTGGCCCGGCAGGGGGCAGTATATGTCCCGGTTTTTCCCTTTTATTTGGGGTTTTAAAGACCCTTTTTGCGGACTTTTTTTTAAACTGGGGGGCATGCAGGTTTGGGGGTCTGCTGCGTTCCAAAAAAGGGATATTTTAAAGTCCCGTTTTAAGTAACATGATGGTTCCAAAAAACATACGCCTTCTGCACTTTTTAATTTGTTTGGGTGATGCGGTTTAAGGGGCAGACCCGTGGTACAAAAACAGGGTAGTGAATGGGCTGTGACTTTTTTTCTGTGCTTTTATAACCTAAGTGTGTTCCTAAGATGTTTGCCGTAAACCCTTTTGACTGTTTTGGTGTTTTAATTTTAGCTTCTCCAGCCTTGTTTTTGGGGGTTTAAAAAAGAAGGTTTTGTTTTCTCTCCCATAAAAACCCTTTTTAAAAGGTCATCGCTCATAATCGAATTTCTCACTATCGAAAAACTTTTGATAGCGGCCCCACATCGATCGATCTCGATAGCCAAAGGGAATCGCCCCCAACACTATTCCAATGTTCCCAAAGCAACCTGAAAACCCCCCTCTTCCGGACTGCCAAAAACCTATAAAACCTAGGGACCCTGTTTTTTTTTACCCCCCAAAAAAAAAGTCCCCGCCCCTCCCCCTTCTGTTTTCCTTTTCCCCCTCCCCGTAATTGTAAACCCTGCGGAACAGGGCCCCCCACTCCCTTTTGTCCAGCATATGTCTTTCACTGTTATCATTGTACTTGTTTGACATATGTTATGTATGTAACCTCCCTTTTTGAATGTAAAGCGCCCTGGAATCAATGGCGCTTTAAAATAAATAATAATAATAATAATAAAAAGACTTGATAAACAAAAAAGAAATGGAGTCTTATCTTATGGACATATTGCATAAAATCACCGAAGACAAATACACAAAAAATACAAAAAAGAGGGAAACCAATAAAAAGGGGACACAACGATACAAGAGTATCATTAGATATAGTGGAGCATAGATGTTATATACCACAAGCAATAATAACCTATGTCCGGAACAAGAGTTTTTAAAATCCTGGACTACATTTCGTGTAGTACTACCAATGTCATATACCTTGCAACATGTGGCTGCTCAAAATCATATATGGGGATGACAACCCATGAGTTACGAACTAGGATAAGGGAACATGTGAGGGATATTTTGGCTGCAAAGAATTGCCAGGATCCCTCATCTTTGAAAACCATACCTAAACATTTTTTTTCAATGTCATGGCTGTAATCCTAGTTCTTTTAACTCTATAGGCATTGATTGTGTCCATTGTGGTATCCGTGGCGGTAAAGTAAAACAGATTTTAGAACAAAAAACAATGTAAATGGATTATTAACTTAAATACCATTTCTCCTTTGGGCCTGAATGAAAAATTGAGCTTTGCGTCCTTTCTCTGACCCACACACTCACCTTTTTTTTATTTTTTGAGTTTATTGTCTGGCATGTTTATCGTCGGTCTGTTATTTGATTTTAATTTGTATTTTTTAATTTTTTCTGTAGTATAATGTTGTACCGTGTTAGCCATAGAAAGTAGTAGAAGAGTGAAGAAATCAGGCGATACCTTTTAGAGGCTAACTGAGTATATTTGATTTGACTATCAAATATACTCAGTTAGCCTCTAAAAGGTATCGCCTGATTTCTTCACTCTTCTACTTAATTTTTTCAGATATGATACATTTGGCATCAATGTGACTAACATCTTTTCTGCCTGTTCCTGCGTATGGACTAACCCCATCATTTATGATGCGTGCCGTTCGGTCCCTTTCTCATCTTCCGGCGTCCATGTATAGCTTGTGCGCATGACCGTCTATGCCCAATAGAGTGGGATCGCCGGAAGTGGGGCAGCGTCCATCCGGACTCACGGCGCGGACGGCGATAGTGCAATTCCTACATTTAGGTAATTCCATCTCAGGTGTTAGGTGTTCAGGTGTTTGCTACATATATATAAGATCTGCTTGGGCAGTATTCTCATGTCCTCTGATGAAGTTTGTTTAGCGAAACGTGTCGGGACGGGATCACATCGATCTTGACTCTCCCCCTTAGATACTGGTAATATTATTTACTTTATATGATTCATTATTGATTTATTTGGATTTATGTGACCATTTAATTGTTTATTATTTCCCATTATTTGCTATCTATATGGGGGTAATTTTCTGTGAGATTTTATAGTGGTTGCTACTATCACATTCTATACCCTTTTGCGCTACATAACAATACATATCTGAAGGTCACTTGACTATGGGGTTGTTGATACATTGGTAGAGATTGGACCCTTTACTGGTTATTATTTCTTGTGGTATATAACATCTATGCTCCACTATATCTAATGATACTCTTGTATCGCTGTGTACCCTTACTTATTTTTTGTATTTTTTGTGTATTTGTCTTTGGTGATTTTATGCAATATGTTCATAAAATTTTGTAATATTTTATTGAGATAAGACTCCATTTCTTTTTTGTTTATCATGTTTATGGGAGTATCTCAGATTTACATACGAGGGATTTTTGGCCCTATTTGTGTAATATAAAACAGAAGACTTGAAAGTAATCACAAATGGACGATTGGTGCAGCCAGCTCTCTCCACTGTGCCCTGTGCACGGATGTCTGCTCAAACTAGCAGCGTAAACAATATATGTCACGGGTGGGCCCGCGACCCCCGTCCCGGGTCGCAGACACACCCGTGGTCCCCGCACGAGCGGCACCGCCGCCCGCATGTCGAGCGGTGGGCACGCTCCCCCGGCCGGCCGATCACCTTCTTTCTTACCCGGCCGCGCTCCTGTCTCTGCTCCAGCCTCCCGGCGCGCACGTTCCCGACATCTAAGGTGCGCGCTCACCTGCTATGTGAAATTTAAAGGGCCAGTGCACCGGTACTTGGCTATTGACGGTCACGGCCCTTATTTAAGCTGCCCCTTCCTGGGGCTGTTGCCGGATCTTTAGTGCCAATTTAGTCTACTGAGAAAGCGTTCCAAACCTTGTTCTGATTTACCGTGTACCGTACCATTAGCTTCCGTTCCTCGACCACGCATCTTGCCGCCTGTCCCCTGACCTACTGCCTGTCCACGACACGAACCATTGCCGCCTGCCCTGGACCTCCTGCCTGTCCCCGACTACGAGCCTGCCTGGGCGATTCAGCACCCCGCTATACTTTGGCTGCCCCCAAGCAAGTCAGTCAGGGGTAACGACCTGGTAGACTCCGCCGCAGCAAGTCCATCCCGCTTTGCGGCGGGCTGTGGTGAAAACCGGGACCTACTTAGATTCCGTTCCCTGGCGTGGCTTACGCCATCGCTTGCAGCGGTCCAGTGGATCCACTTCTACGTCCGGGTATGTGACAATATAGATGAACTGAAAGGAAATCCAGCACGACCCAAACAGTGAATATAAAACCATATGAAAATTTATTGAAGATATTCCATAAAAACATGAAAAAAGCACACAATGGTTAGGAGTGGTGGCCAGATAACACGATGGCCAGTACGCTGACGCATTTCTGGCTACCAGATTCCGCCCTTACTCATAGCGATAGTACATACACGTTACTGCGCCATATATATAGAGAGACAAACAAGTCTAATTGCAAATAATTGGTGCATCACATTAAATATTCAATAGGTGTGAGCATAGTGCACTTACCCGTAGTCCCATATTCCCGTCTCGCCATGGAGATAGCGTCCCAGAACTACGTAGATAAAGTTCCAGTCATGCGCACTGGGCTGAAGCAGGCCACTACTAGCAAAGGGAACTGCGCAGGCGCACTCGCTGACAACCAACTAAAATGTTATTTTAAGGGGCGGGGTTTAGTACCCGCGGGAAACCACTGCAAGCGATGATAGTTACCCAACGCCAAAAAACCCTAAATTTCTAAGTCCCCCCGGGTTTTTTCCCCAGACCCCGCCGCAAACCCGGGATGGGACTTGCTGCGGCGTGAGGTTACCAGGTCGTTCCCCCCGACTGATTGCTTGCGATGGCGGCCAAAGGTGCAGGAGGTACAAAAATCTTTGGGTCCGAGAATCGTTTTTGTGGCAGGCAAAAAGGTCAGGGGCAGGCGGCAATGGTTCGTGGTGTGGACAGGCGGGAAAGGTCGGGGGCAGGGGGGAAAGGGACAAGGGGCCCTGGAAACCGATGAGGCGAAAAATATATTTTAGGAACGTTTCTCAAAGGGCTGGGGGGGGAAACCCAAAAAATCCGAAGGAAGTGACGTGGTGAAAAAACCTATATAGGGACAGCCCCCGGGCCAATTACCCAATTACCGGCTCACTGTCCCTTTAAATTTACGGGGGGGGCGCGCATGCACTTTCCCCGGCCGCCCAGGGGACGAGGCCCGGAGGGGAGCGAGACCGGGTGAGTGGTTTGGGGCGGGTGCGACCCGCCCGCGGTGGGGCCTGCGGCCCCCAACCCCCGTCCCCCCCCGGGGACCGCCCTTGGGGAAGGGGGGGGGGGCACCCCCTTTAAAAAAAAAACCCCCCCCCTTGGGGCCTCCCCCCCTTTTTTAGGCTGCAGAAACCTGAGGATGGATCCCAATTTCGGGATTTTAGATTCAGGCTCCCAGGTTTTTTCCCCTCGGGTCCAAAAGCCCTTCCAATCCCCGGGGGAAGAAACGTCTCCCTCTGACCGTTTCATACCCAAAAGGGTTTTTTTACCTCGAAGTTGTAAGCGGACTGGGACTACGGGGGAAGGGCCCACTTTTTTGAGAAAACCCAAGTTAAAAACCAGGGGCCCTTAAGGGGGGGAATACATAAAATTTGCGTTGGGGGGTTTCCGGAGAGATGGGGGCAAACAGACTTTTATGTCACAGGGTTCAACTGCCGAAGAAACCTTAAAGGGGTTTCCGAGGAAGTTTAGGGCCCTTTTTAAAAGGATTTGGGAACCCCTTCAGGGCGCAAAATCCCTTTGAGGGAGAGCCAAACTTGGTCCCCAGGGAGAAATTTGTGGGGGCAGGCTTCCCCTTTTTTGTCTCCCTTTGGGGATTCATAGGGCAGGGGGGCCCAAAGAAAGAGAACCGCTTCCCCTTTTCCAGAGGGCCTTTGATATCCCGAAACTTGGTGTTGACAGGGGGCCCAAAAATTCCGGTCAGGGGCGGGGGAAGGGGGTGGGTGCGGGGGGGCGGCCATAGACTACAAAAAAGGGGGGAGCCCCCGGGCCGGCATCCGATGGCCCCCCCGATGGTTATAACCCAAATTTCGGCCCACGGGACCCGCTCGGTCCATTTTGTCCTACGTCCGGGGGATACAAAGTGCGCAGGTATTCCCCAAAATTTTGGGTTTCCATTTCTCTCCACCTGCCCATTGGACGGGGGGTGATATGCCGATGAAAAGTCCAACTTGATTTGCAAAAGGGAGAAAAGGGTGCACGCCAAAATGGGGAAAAACCAAATTGAAAAAACCGGGTCAAGAAAATTGTTTTAGGGAAAGCCCATGAAGCCGGAAGATATGCCCGGAAGAAAAGGTTAGCCAATTGTGGGCAGACGGCGGGCCCAGGGAGGGCACAAAGTGGGACTTTTTTTGAAATCGATCCGTGACCCCCCCAGATGCCCAAAAACCCCAGGGGGAAACGGGTGGGGTCCGTGACGAAGTCCATCGCTATTTTGGCCCCCAAGGGTTTTTCTGGCACGGGCGGGGTTTGCAAACCCTGCGGCCTGTGGCGTGGGACCTTGTTCCGAGCAAAAAGTGAAAACAGGCGGGGGGTTAAAGCCCTTGACACCCTGTGCTAGGGGCGGTCCCCAAGATTTGCCGAAAGATCAAAGCGAAAGGGATTTCCGACCCCCCCGGGGGATGGCCAGCTACGAAGGAGCTAGGGCCCCCACTCCGGGAATCTTCTTCCTGATGCCAGCGGCATTTAAGTCTTCCCCGTAGGAATTTTGGGAAACCTGCGGGAGTCACTTTGAAACAAACCCAAATGCGGGGGAAATAAAAATGGTTGTGATACAGGTTCTTCCCCCGACCACGTCCGAGGCTCGAGAGGGGGCTTTCATTTTTGGACGTTTTTTTCAGGGGCCGGAAATGTTTTCGAAAGTCAAAACGTAAAAAAAAAAAAGAGACCCACCGGGTTGGGGCGGGGTTTAGACGTTGGGCCCCGTCTAAGATACAAAAATTTTTTTGGGGTTTCCTTAAAGATGTCGTTTGGGGATGACTGGCCCCGTCCAGCAGATGTCGCCACTCCCCCTAGGTAATTTAAAAAGGCCAAAAATTTCCCGGTCCCCCAAGGCTTAGTTCCGCTCCGGGGCAAAAAGGGGTCTTTGAGAAAAAACCCACATTTTAGAATCTTCCCTTTTGGGGCCTCTTTGTGTGAGGCCCCGCCCTTGCCCCCCCGGAAGGGGCATCCCCCCCAAAGGAGAAGGGCCCTCTCGGGAATTCAGGCTGCCCAAAAACGGAGCAGGGGAAAAAGGCCTTTCTTTAGTTCCACCAAACGCCTTCTCAGCCCCCGGGGGCCCAACATCTGGGGTTTTCGCATTTTTCCCCTAGTAAGGGGCCCGGGTAGGAGCCCCCCAAAGGTGGAAAAGTGGGGGAATAAATTGCCGGAAAATAATTGGGGAACCCCCGGAACGCTGTAAAGCCCAAAGACCGACAGGAGGGGGCCCCCCCATTTTTGTAGGCAGGATTTTTTTGGCCGGGGTTCCATTTTAGGCCTTCAGTCGGGGGACTATGTAACGGGGGAGGGGGTAGTGGTCCGATGGGAATACACATTTCTCCAGCTTGGGAACGGGTGGGTTTTGCTCCCGCGGGGAAACCGGCCCCGGGGACCTTTGGGATTTTTTTTTTTATCCCCCGGTGAGTTGGGGATCAGGGGGGGAAAACGGATGCCCATCTAGGTAAACTATAAAGCAGGGTAAAAGAGACCCCGGAAACACCCGTTGACGAGTTTTTGGGAACCCCCCGCTGGGGGCGTTACAGAGCCCAAAAAGGGCCCATCTTTGAGATACTCAAAAATGCCCCATCCGGGTATTAAACGCCGTCTTCCACTCGCCCCCCCTCCCAAATTTTCTGATGAGGTTATAGGCTCCATGCAGATCCAATTTTTGGGAAAAAAACCTTAAACCCCCCTTTGGGGCGGTCAAAAAGCTCTGTGACCAGGGGGGAGGGGGTAGCGTTTTTTTTTTTTGGTTTTTCTTATTTTAAACCCCTTTTTGTCTATACACGGACGGGGGGAACCTCCTTCTTCTTCATGGAAAAAAAAACCCTGGGTCCCGGGTGGGGAAAGGGGGACTTACGGATGGGAAACCTTTCTGGGAGATTCTCCCCAATGTAGGCCCGACTGGCCCGAGTCTCCGGCACGGACAGCGGGTAGAACCCCCCCCCGGGGTGGACTGGTTCCTGGGGAGGAGGTCCCAAAAGAAAACAGTTAAAAGGGCCGGGTGTGGTGGCAACGAATTTGGCCTCTTTTCGGGGTTTTCATCCCCAAAAATCCTGGTACCCCCCGGCCGGGGGAGGGCCCGGCAACGGGGGTTTACAAGCGGGTTTCGGATAAAATGGTAGGCACCGGGGGTGGTTTCCCCAAGCAACGGTTTTTTGGCCCTTCCGGTCCCCCAAAACAGGACTTCGCCTGTCTTCCCCTTAAACGTAAGGGGGCGTGGCGGGTTTCAGCCAGGGAAGCCCCAAGAGGAAACGACGGGGGGAAACACGGGACAAAAACGTGGAAACCGGAAAAATCTTCTCCTTATGTAGCGCCCCCACACCCGGGTGTAAAAAAGGGCCCGGGGGTTTTACTGGATGGGATCCTGAGGAAACTCCCCCCTGACCGAAGAAATAAGCACGTCTTTTCCTCCAGCCGGACCAAATTTTGCGGTTACCGGGTTACCAATGGGGGGCTAGGATTTAATTTCCCCGGGAACCCTGAATCGAGGGGAGGCAGAAAATCCGGAACGAAGGACCCCGGGATCAGAAGTCACCTTTCCCCGGGTTTATCCAAAAGTGGAGAGGAGGGAAGGAACTGCACCTAGGACCCCCCTCTCTTACGGCCCTAGGGTGGAGCGTTTTCCCCGGGCGTGGGGACGTACCGGGCAGCTTCTGCAGAAATGATCCGGGGCCCAGCGCGTAAGACATAGCTTTTTTTGGGTTTGGCGAAAGGGTTTAGCCCCCTGCTCCGATAAATGGCCCGGTTTCCCCTTGCTTTGGGTTTAAGGCCCTTTGGGAAAGGGAGCAATGGAGGTTCTGAAAAAAAAGGGGCCCAAAGGGGAAACCGACGCCCGGGGGGTGCAGGGGTTTCCTCTTTTTTTGCCCCAGCTCTTCCTGCCTCTTGCGCCTTATATCAAAAGAGTTTTCCAGGTGAATTAGTTCAATGGGGAGGACGGGAGGTCCTTGCTGCCAAAACGTCCTTTTTCCCTGCTGGACAGGCCCCTTTTTTGAAAATGGGGGAGAGGGCCCGGGATCTTTTCCCCTGAGCCCAAAAAAAAAAACCAGGGGACAGAAAATGTACCGCATAGTCTCCCAAAAAGAGGAGGGGCCCCCCTTTGGGCGAAGGGGCAAAGGGCGGTCTCAGCAAGGAAGCACGTTTCCGGGGTCCTCGAAAGACGGTGCGGAATTTTTGGAAAGGGAAAGGGCTGTTAGATCCCCAGTCACAGGGGGCCCTTCCTGTCCCGAGGGGGTCGCCCAAGCCGGGCCCTTTTCCCCCTAGTAGGCTCACCACGAAGGGCCCCTTAGGGCCTCCCCGAGGGAAAAATGATCCCCCATCATTTTTATGTGCAAAAAGCACCCGGGTAATGAAAAACCCCGGGAGAGCTTGGGATACCCGGGAAAGCTGATGGGGTTTAAAGGGGGGCCGAAGCTTGGGTCCCCTGGTAGCCAATTGGGAAAGGGTTTACGGAAATCAGCGACGGGGGCCCCAGACGTGGACTGTTTCTTGGGGTGCAAGGAGCTGATGCATCATGGCGGGGGCCCGGCCCCCAAATGCTGTGCCCGTTGTGCGATTTTGCGGGACTGCTGGGCAAACCATCCCTCGAAGATCCGCGATGCTTGGAAGGGGGCCCCCTTAGCGGGGGTCCATGGGTGGATCTAAAAAATAAGGCTGGGTAGTGGAATTTCCCCTGGGACCATCACAAGGATGAAAAGTTAAGGCCCCCGCCCGGGAACGGAATCTAAGTAGCCCCCGGGTTTTCCCCAGAGCCCGCCGAAAAAACGGGAATGGGCTTGCTGCGGGGTGAGGCTACCAGGTCGTTACCCCTGACGTGACTTTCTTGCATGGCGGGCCGGGGGGGGGGTTCAGTGAGGGGACAGAATCGATCGAGGAATTGTAGTGTAGGCCCGGCAGAAAAGGGCAGGGCAGGCGGGAATTGGGTTTGTGGGCGGGGAAAAGGCAGGAAGGGCAGGGCAGGGGGGCAGGGGGTTCGGAGTCGGGAAACTGCAAGGGGTTTTTGGGCACCCTTTAGGCGGGGAAAATATTTAGGAAAAGCTTTCTTAAGGCTCCCCGGGGCAACATAGATTTCCCCAGGGAATGGGCGGTGGATGCAAAACCCTTTTAGGGAAAAGCGCCCGGAATTACCCAATTACCGGCGCACTGTCCCCTTTAAAAATTTTCAAGGGCGAGCACGCGCGGGGGCTATGGGGCGCGCCAAAGCGGCCCTTTCCCGGGCCCAAAGGGGGCGGGGGGACCGGGACGGGAGCGAGGGCCCTGGTAGTGGATGGGACGGGTGCGACCCGGCCGGCGGTGCGGCCCGCTGCGCCCACCCGTCCCCGGGGCCCGGGGGCCCGTCATTGGGGGAAAGCGGGGGGGCTTTCCATTATTAAGCAAGAAAATTGTTGTAAAACAATAATTTTAAACCCCTAACGGTTTTGTTTAAATTTTAATAATAGCGACATGATTGAGCCTGTTTATTATAGTAATAAACATTAGACTTTACACTTGGAAAACACTAAATCTATAGTAATATTGGAATCTGTTAGCCTGAAACATGTCAGCGT
Source organism: Phyllomedusa bahiana (assembly GCA_025379985.1). Lineage (NCBI taxonomy): Eukaryota > Metazoa > Chordata > Amphibia > Anura > Hylidae > Phyllomedusa > Phyllomedusa bahiana. The sequence goes on along the minus strand of JAODAL010013766.1, from coordinate 64,417 downwards.
ACTGGCCCTCGTGTCATCTGGCCACCACTCCTAGCTGCTGATGTTTTTATGGAATATCTTCAATAAATTTTCATATGGTTTTATATTCAACGTTTGGATTGTGCTGGATTACCATTCAGTTCATCTATATTGTTTACGCTGCAAGCTTGAGCAGACATCCGTGCACAGGGCACACTGGAGAGAGCTGGCTACACCAAACGTCCATTTGTGAGTACTTGTAGAAAAGAAAAAAGGAGAAAAAGGGGGCGCACAATCGTGAAATATGTTTAAACAATATAAGGGGTGGGAGTAGAAAAGTCACTCACCGAGTAGGGTTGTGCATATATTATAGAGGCACAACGCTCATAGGCACCTACAGGGCTTTTTTGCACCGTAGCCCTTTAACACGGCAGCCGCGGTTCCTTCAGTGGCGGAGTTCCTCTGAAACGGATACAACTATAGACAAAATGGCGGATCCCGGCACACGTGGAATCAAGGACGCCAGAGGTTTTGGCGACGGAAAGCTGTTTATTGTCTAAAAAAGCAAAGGGTTTATCCTTCGCTTGATTAAAACAAACTTAAAAGCTAACGCGTTTCGCACCTTCTTTCACAGGCGTTTCATCAGAGGCAGGATGATATCTAAAAAATGTCTCAGTTTTTATGCAATTAATTCAAGGAACAATGGAGTTCGATTGGCAGGAAGAACTGTCAATCAAGTTACATCAAACATAGTGGAAACACGATTAAAAGGGACAGGCTGCTGATTTGCAAGGTATATAAATCTGACATTATTCATGTATCAACAACCCGTACATACATTTAAGATCCAAGGCAGAGTTTCCTAATTCAAAATATCAAATATCTTGTATTAATATATTTTTTATAAAAAAAATGTATTTTTGGCATACATCCATGTATATTTGACATGTTGATTTGCAGAATATTTAAATCTGACATTATTCATGTGTGAACTTGAAAATTTGTTCTGAGCCTCAAATTTACGCACATAATGTTCACACATGAATATTGTCAGATTTAAATATCCTGCAAATCAACAGTAACAGACACTTTATTAGGCACCTAAACACTTTAATGAAGGTAAATCCTATATAGATCAAAGTTGACAATATTAAGAAATTTAGTAATTATTTTCTCTTTTAAATACATGTCAAATATACATTGATGTACTTTATTTAAGGTAAATCACACATAGATTAAAGCTGACAACAGTCCTTTTTAATTATTTTTATTTTTTTCCTATTTAACATACGCTAAATATACACCAACCCATAATGTATGCCTAAAATACGTTTTGTAAGAAATATATTATCACAACATGTTTGAACTTGAAAATTTGTTTTGGGCCATAAATGTACGCACATAATGTTCACACATGCATAATGTCAGATTTAAATATCCTGCAAATCAACAGTAACAGACACTTTATTAGGCACCTAAACACTTTATTGAAGGTAAATCCTATATAGATCAAAGTTGACAATATTAAGAAATTTTAGTAATTATTTTTTCTTTTAAATACATGTCAAATAAACACGCCATACACGCAATGGCGTGTAAAACGCCATTTTAACACGCTACAAAGCTGGTAATTTTTGGTTGCTCATTTCTTTTGTGCAATTTACATCCAGGGGTTAATTAAGCGTTTTTCTGCTGTTGTGGTCACTAAAGGAAACGTTCTTTTTCACCGCCAAAGAAGACATTTTGCCTGTAGCATAATTCATATCCGAAGGTTAATTACACGTTTTTCTGTTGTTCTGTACCGTAAAATACACGCCATTTTAACACGCTACAAAGCTGGTAATTGTTGGCAGCATATTTCTTTTATTCTTTATTATATTTAGTAAAATACACAGTGTTTATAAATGGTACATACAAGTACATTTTTCCTGGCCATTTGTGGAGCACAATTTATATCCAAGGGTTACCCAAGCGTGTTACAGGGTTTATTTGGAGTCAAATACAGGGTGTGTATTTAACATATACATATATCTTCATCAAATAGTGTCTGTACATTTTAGAACAAACAGTATGTCCGACAGAGAGGTGGCAGGCTCTTCACCTGCGAGTGGCAGTGGCACAAACATTCCTGGGGCAGGCCCAGGTCGCAGCACAGCAAGGGGATGTCGCAGCAGAGGTCACTCGGTGAAGCCACAACTGCCGCTGTCATCTAGCATGTGTTGTTCAGCAACCCAATGGTTCTTGATTGGTTGTCTAGGTCATCCACTTCCTCCCAGATGACATCTGACAACCCCAGCCAAGAGTCGGTGGGAAAGTCAGACACAATCCTTAGTTGGCATGGCCCGGGAGCGGGTCAGCGGCCCTCACCTGTCCTCAACCTGCCTCTGTCCCATCCGGTTCCCTCAGCCAGAGATCTACTATGTGGTCTGGGCTCAGCGCCACTATATAGCGAGGATGAACAATTTGAAGAGGGCAGTCAGCAGATACTTGGCAGCGAAGAAATGGGGCCAATATCCCCTGCAGTAGGCGGCAAAGTATAGATGTGGAGAGTGGCATGGGAGGTCATGTTGTGAGGGGTCAGCCTCTGTATACCAAGACTGGTGATGGGGACAGCAGTGACGATGAAACACAAATAGATGATGATGTAGCCGACCGCACTTGGGAGCCGGGTGAAGCAAGGGCTTCATCATCATCAGGAGAAGAGGGCGTCAGCATGCTGCTACCCTGCTGACTCACGGCCACACAACCCACTTGCTGGCTGCACCGCGCCAGCAAGTGGGTTGTGTGGCCGTGAGTCAGCAGGGTAGCAGCAGTGTGTCGGGAGCCAAGCGGCCACGGGGTAAAAAACCCGCTTCGAAGGTCCAAGAAAGTAGCGGCACAGGGGCTCAGCGAGGCAGTGGTGGTAGTAGTCAGTGCGGAGCTTTGGCGGTAAAATCAGATACTCGGCGGTGTGGCAGTTCTTTGCTAAGACACCGGAGGAGCCGAATATGGGTATATGTAGAATCTGTAGGCAGAAAGTGAAGCGTGGCTAGGGAGCTAATGTTGGCACCTCGGCCCTGCGTCAACACATGCAGCGTCAACATCCGGTGGCCTGGGAGAAACGTGGCTCAGATGTAGTGGTCCATCCTGCCGCCGCAGCAACAGCAGCGCCCAGTGGCACGCATGCCATTGCAGCCAGTCAAGGCTCTACCACCTCTGCAGAAAAGAGCTGTTTCTCTTTGCCATCACTTCCCGCTCCAGATGCTCCTGCTCCTCGATACTCATGGTGCCAGCAGTCATTCAGCGAGGCGATTGCAAAGAGACAACAGTATGCGTCCAACCATCCTAAGGTGCAGAAGCTGACCATGCTCCTGTCCAAGTTGATGGTACTGCAGTCCCTCCCTTTCCAAATGGTGGACTCTGCACCGTTCAGAAAACTAATGGCTTGTGCCGACCCGGATGGAGATTCCCAAAACCCGAAAATTTTCTTTTCCAAAAAGGCAGTACCAGCATTCATAAATACGTTTGTTCCAAAGTGCCGGCAGGCGGATTTTTGGAGCTGTAATTCGGTCGGGGCCCCAGTACATGTCCTTTACGGCCCATGGGTTGAATTTGCTTCCCCAAAAGGCACACCAACAATTGGACAGGAGACCGCTTTCTCCCCCTTGTCAAATGGGGCTCCGCCCCAAATGTCCGCTTCCCCCTCCCCACCACCACCACCAAACCAGCCTCCCAAAGTACTGCTCCATCAACCACTGGTAGGGACACGGTGTCCACAGTTCTACACCCCGCTTGCCTCGGCAAAAGAAGTCAACGGGGGGGAAAATGCTCCGCGTCTGCAGCAAAAAATCGATGTGTGGTTTTTCCCCGGCAACTGAAAATGGAACCATGGTGACGGACAAGGGGAGAAACAGGGTTCCGCCTGCACCGAGGGGGGAGGGCCCAGGGCCCCCTGCATGGCGCAGGGGTTTCAATTGGTTTGTAAAAAAGGGTTTCCCTGAAGTCTTCCCCCGATTTCAGAAGTTCGAAAATGGCAAAAAACTGTGCATGCACTTCATCCACCTACAAAGCGGGGAACCCCCTCCCCCAGTTAAGCGGCAGAAGGGCCCTCCCCAAACACACTCTGAATGCGAAGGTTTCCACCCTTGGAATTCCAGCCTGCCTTTGGCCCGACTGTATGAACGAGAAAGGCCATTAACTTTTTTTTGTTTATCGGGTGGACAGGAGTACCCCCCTGTGTAATTTGTTTCACCCCAGTGGCAGTGTCGTGAACTGCCGTTTGTTTAGGCCATTCGGGGGGCGCGTTATTTTCAGCCCCGGACTATGGGATGAATAATGTCTTTCCCTGTTCTTTGCCCTGGAACGATGCTAAAAAAATCTTTGGAGGCGGGGTGACACATCCCCGGGCCACAAGCCCGGTGGGGACTAAAATGGAAGGAGGAGGACATTGGAGCAGAAAATTGTTTTGAAATGAGTTTTTTTCACCCAGGTGACAAGAGGGAGGGGCAGGAGAGCGGGGGGTAGGGGTTTGGGAAAGACGGGGCAGATGACCCCAAGCAACGTGGCAGTTACAGGGGAAGGGAGGCGGGGAGCCCCCCCGATCCTTGTGCAGAGGGCCCGCGACCCTGATTTGCCTGGCTAGGGGACAGCCAAATAGTACCATCCACAGAGGGATGACTTTTGGCTCTCCCCCGTTTTGGGACCCTCATACCGTTCCAAAAGGGGGCCCTTTTTTTCCCAGTCTGAGAGGGGGGACAAATTCAAATACTTGGGAAATCCCCGTAGTCATTGGGCCCATGCCATGTGCGGCATCGTCCCCCCTCGGGTTCTGAGGGGGGTTTTCACTTCACTTTTACTACGCCGTGGCTGGGGGGAAGGGGGGGGTAGGAGCGTCCCAGCTCCATCAGCGCAACCTAAGTTGGAGTCATGATGCGCGCTTCCTAGTGAGGAGGGCTGCCGCAGCGACTGGAGCAGCCCCTAAAACCAACGGGTGGTGGCTACTTGGGAACACCCTGCCACTCAGTTAGAAGATCCGCTGGACTAGGGGGCACCCAAACGGTTGTGTGGCCAAAACTTGCCGAGTTTGAGTGGAAAAGCTTCCTGCCCGGCCAGTATTTGGGGGAAATCAGAGGGGGTGTTCAGTGCGGGGGGGGGCCATTGTTCCCCCAAGGGGGAACCCCGCTTGTCCCAGGAAAGTGGAACGACGGGCCTTTGTCAAGATATAGGGGGATCGGCCAGGATTTCCACACCCCAACCCTTCGGGGTCAATTACACAGATGACGCCTCACCCAAACTTTGAGAAATGAGTCTGGGTTCAATCACCTGCCTCAGCCACTATTCTGAGCCGCCACCCGCCTGAGCCACACACTGCGACAGTTTTTCCCTTTGCCTACCACCATTTTTTACCGGGGGCTGGATTGCCCCCCACTCCATCTTGTCTGTGCACCTATGACCTCTGCTGCTGCTTTTTTGTTGGTGCCATACATCCACATGTGTCATTGTCCCCTCGACTCATGCTTTGGCCGTCACCCCCCTCTCTGTCATTGTGCCACCTGGGCTACTATGTTTTCCAAACCTCCAGAATTTGTCATTTGGGGGACTGCTGACCTCATGCTGCTCTGGGCTGCGCCGTGCCTCCAACTGTGTATTTTACCAAATGTCTACCTCATGCTCTGTGTTTGGGTTCGCCCTGGCCTCCAAACTCTGCATTGGCCCTCTGTGGCCTAAACCGTTTTGCCACCTCCAGAATGTCATTGTGCCACTGTTTTGCCTATGCTGCTGTGTTTGTGCGCCCTGACCTCCACACTGTTTTATTTTGCCCTTCTTTGGCCCCTCCCGTTTTTTCCCCCTCCAGAAAATTATTGTGCCACCTCTGACCTCATGCTGCTGCTGCCGTGACCTCCCCTCTGCATTTGCCCTCTTGGCCCCTTTCTGTTTTGCCCCCAAATGTCATTGGCCACTGCCCGACCCATCTCGTGTGCTGTGCTGTAACCTCCACACCTGTCATGGTGCCCTATTGATCTCGTGCTTTCTGCCGTGCCTCCCCTTCTTTATTTGCCACTTGTGGCCAAATCCTTTTTTGCCCCCCTCCAGAATGTCAGTCCATTTGACCCATGCTGCTGCGGGCTGCTGCCGTGCCCTCCACACTGTGTCTTTGTGCCCTCTTGACGTCAAGATGTGCTGCCGTGACCCCACCTCTGTCTTGTCCCCCTCTGTGGCCTAAACCCGTTTTTGCCCCCCTCAGAATGTCATTGTGCCACTGTCTACCTCCTGCTGGCTGGGTTCTGCCCTCACTCCCCACTGTGTCATTGTGCCATCTCTTCCTCAAGCGCTGCTGCCCTGACCCGAAAATCTCTGTCATTTTTTCCACTCGTGGCTTTTACTGTTTTGCCCCCTCCAGAATGTCAAGTGCCATGCCTGCCTCATGCTGCGCTGTGGCTGCTCCCCCAACCTCCACCTGTGTCATTGTGCCACCTCTAATCTTTGCTGCTGCTGTGGGTGTGCCGTGACCCCCACACTCTGTCACTGTGCAACTCTTACCCATGCTGCTGCTGTGGCTGCGCCCTGACCTCCACACTCTGTCATTGACCAACTGTCTGACCTTCGCTGCTGTGGCTGCTGCCAAAGCCCTCCCCACTGTGTCATTGTGCCCTCTCTGACCTCTGCTGTGCTGCCCTCCCCCCACTCTCTGTATTTTGCCACCTTTTGCCTACTACTGTTTTGCCACCCCCAAATGTCATTGTCACTCTCTGCCTCTGCTGCTGTGGCTGCGCCGTCACCTCCCACTCTGTCACTGAGTTGCCAAATGACCTCACTTGTTTTTTTTAGCTTTCGTGCCCGACTTTACAGGCTACATTCCCGCTTCGTTTTTTGGGCTTTTGCCCCTTTTAAAAGGCCCCGGGGAATTTAGCCTTTTTTATGAAACTTTCTAAAAGCGGCGGGATTTATTGCGTTATACTAAAAACAACATTGATAAGACCAAACCAAGCCCCTCTGCATATTTAAGCATGGCACAAATTCACGCACTCTGCAGGTTGTGCAGCCTGGAAAAAGTGTTTTTTAACGCGATTCGCCGAAGTAAATTTCCAAAAAAAATTTTGACGGGAAAATTCGGCAAAAATACCGAATCGAATTTTTGAGAAATTCGCCCTCTTACTTTTAATGCGGTGAAGCCCCTTTCACAAGAGGAATCCCTTTCAACTGGATCCAGTTGGGCTGAGTAATAAGCAACTGGGCGTTGATGACCTGGTTAATACAGATGTAGCATGACCTGTAGTCTCTGTATTAGTATAGTCTGAAGGGTTTTGTGTAGTCCAGTATGCCTAGGGCAGGAGATGACAAAATTATTTTGTTTTTAGTAGAAAAAAGTCAAAGGGGTGATCTAAAGGGAAATGAGGTGATTTTTGTTAAGTCATGAAAAAAGGGGGAACTTTAAACCCCATAGAAAAAATTGTCTCTGGGAAAAAAAGGGGTGATCAGCAGTGTGGTTATAATGAAAGCAAGGAGGGGGGTTTGTGTCTGTCAGAAATTGAATTGGGTTTCCCCCCTTAAAGGTTGGATTGGGGTAAGGCCAAAGATCTTAAATTTTTTTTTTCCCGCGAGACACTGGATTTCACGCTTCCTAGATATCATTGAATTAATTTTTCTGCTGTTCGGAAAAATGCACTGAATGTTGGAGAAAGATTAATGAATCAGCAACTGGGGGAGGAGGATGGTGGGTGCACCTGGGTGGATTTTTATATTCCTAAACACCCCTGGTTCTGTCAAGGAGCTCTGCAGTCTCTTTTTGAATGCCCAGGTTTTTTTTTTACAAATAAAGTACTTGACTATATTGCTTTTATTGTGAAATGGGTTTTTGGTTTTCCCTGTTGGCAATATAAAATCACAACTGGTTGGGAATGCTTTCCCCATTTAAACTAAGAAAGGTAAAAAATGAGACACAGGGGGAATTCTATTCCTTTTAGCACTAGTTTCAGGAGTGCATGTGTGCCAATCAGGCCTGGAAATATTGAGAGCATCACGTATATGCCTATGCAGCCCTTTTGACAAAAGCATTTAACAAAACACATTGGTGCAAATCAACCCACCTCTGCTGCAGCCTGGAAAAGAATGTCTCCACCGATTCTCCCTTTTTCTATGTCATGTCCGTTAAGGTTACGACGTTGGTAACCGATTCTTCCCTCTGATTTACTTCTCTCCGTTTCCTTGCGTTCTCTTGTGACAGTTTCCTTTTAAGCCTTCTTATAATGGGAGGAAAGCATCCTTGCCTTTTATTTTCAAATCTTTAAGATTTTTCAGGAAAACCTTTTGGTTTTTTCTCTATTCGGCTCTATAGAAGTCATGGGGTTTTTTTTTTGGGTTTGGAAGTCGTTTGACTAATGAGTACATTTCTGATGGCTCCCAAGGTTTGTACTTCTCGGGGGGTGGACTGGCCATTAAGAAGGTTTTTCAAATTGTGTGTAATTGACCCCGAGTGGTGGTGCAATTTTGATTTTTCCTGAAATTAATGGAGGTTGATCTATACTCACTCTTTGTTTGGGATGCACCACCCGCTGAGGGTAAGGAAACACGGTTGGTTCAGGGTAATGATCAATTGCCACTCCTTCAAACATGTCTGTATCCCCCCATGGGCATTGCAGGCATCTTCTTGTGATGGCTCTCTATCTGTAACAACCTCAGGGTCTGAATCTGTGTCTTGGTCATTAAATTACATTATGTTTGTTTGTTTACTATGTGCCTTTGCCCCCAGGACTTGATCTTGTTTGGTTGTTTGCAATTCCTTCATCTGACTATTGTGAGGGAATTCAGGGTTAACATGTAGCTGCAGCTTAGTGTGGGTATCTTTCAATGTATTCAAATCCATCCACTCAGGCACCCGTCCCTTACTTCATGTGTAAATCTGGTTGATTTGACAGTCTTTCAACAGGTTGATAGCAGGGACAGTGTCTAAAATGTGAACTGATGGCTCTTGGTGTTGATGGAAGCATTCATTAATCGACACAAAAGGAAATAACCCTTGTGCCTGAGCTGTCCCTATCTCTGTGTCTGGGTGTGTCTGATCTGGTGTCATTGGTTTGTCTAACATGTTATAAACATATTTTCCTTCATGAAACTCTTCATACAAACCTCCAGTAGTTACAAGTTTTGAAACATTATACCATTTTTGTGCTTGAATGAACAAATCATTTTCTTTCAACCAACTTCTCTCTTCTAGAACCTTCCTCCACAACTCTTCATCTAATCTACCTTCCAGAACCATGTTTATCTCTCTCAGCAATCTTTTAACTCTTTGAACACCTGTTCTCCCTTCTCTCATCACTACAACCTATGATGCCGTCAACCTCTGAGTCCCCGTCTCTTGTGTCACTGATTTGCTATGTAAATGTCCAATGATCCCAGTTATTGGCCTGTAAGACTGTAAATTCCATGCTCCCTCCACTCGCATCTCCCTCAGGCAGTAAAAACCTATTTTTTTTGCTTTGTTTTTTTTTAAACCACATACCAAACTCTACTCTCTGCTCTCCGGATTTCGCACCGTTTGTCTTTGTGCTGCCCACCAGACAAAATCCTCAGCCCTCTTCAGGGTCTGAGATCAACAATATAACAACAATGGGATTTTACATTACCACAGAATCAGGTCTTCACATAAACAACTTAGTTTTTCAATACAACAGGTGTTCTTCTTCACAAAAACTGCATTTCACCAATTCACCACTAGACGTCTCTCTTCACTTTCTCTTGAACCACCACTATACAACCACTAGGGGTCTCACCTCACTTTGCACTGAAACAAAACTCACTGTGCAACCACTACCAATACTCTCATCTTGAGGAAAAAAAGTTTCTGCATAACCATAGAAAGGGATTCTTTACTGTAAGAGCAGTGAGACTGTGGAACTCTCTGCCTGAGGAACTTGTCATGTGTGAATTCACTAACAGAGTTCAAAAGGGTCTGGATGCATTTCTAGTGTGTAATAATATAAAAAGTTATATTGAGTAGGATTCTGGAGAAGTGTTGTTGATCCAGAGATTTATTCTGATTGCCAGATTGGAGTCGGGAAGAATTATTTTCCATTATTTTATTTTTTTTGCCTTCCTCTGGATCAACTCTATAGCACAATAGGTTGAACTGGATGGACGTCTGTCTTTTTTTGGCCTTCATCTCCCACCCGTCCACATAGAATATCCATTTACAGGTTTCCTTTGGTCATGCACCTTGCCACTATGAATGCAATCAAGAAAGTAAAAGTGAAAGCCCCTAATCAGAGGATGACTGAACCAACACAGAAGCAGAATAACCCCTGTCTATCAGGGACACAGAGGAGACATTGTCTTTGATGAGTCGTTCTCTTCTCTCATAAGTTGTTCTCTTTCCTGTTTCTTTGCCATCTGCTCCAGACCGCCATCATGACTTCTCCTGGCCACCACTCGTCCCTACAGAATTTACCACACAAACATCTTAGACTTCCCACTTTTCCAGCACTTCCCTACCAATTCCCACCTCCAGTATGGGTGTCCCCTATTAGGTATGTAGGTAGTAATGTTTCCCATCATTAAGTAAGTAGGTATATAGACCGACAGTAGGTAGGTATAGTAGCCACTTTTAGTTAAATAGGTAAATATGCCCCCTGTAGATAGATAGGTAGGTATACAGCCCCATGAAGATGTTAGGTATAAATGCCTTCTGTAAGTAGGTATATAGCCCCCAGTAGGTAGGTATACACCCCCCTGTAGATAGGTATGTACATATACCCTCTGTAGTTAGGTAGGTATAGAGCTCCCTGTAGGTATATAGCCCCCTGTATATAGTTATAGATACAGCCCCCATTTAGGTATATATACAACCCCGGACGGCGTATAAGCCCCCTGAAGGTATCCTTGCTCGTTGTAGGTATAAGCCCACTGTAGGTATTGTGACAACTCACATGGCTTCGGCCGCCATCTTGGATCAGCCCGGGGTCATTAGCTCATAGGATCGCCGCTTTTTGTAAGCAGGATGGCACTCCAACATCACATGGAACCACACGGTATTCTCTTCTTGGCATTAGCCACCTTTATTTGTCCAGCAGGTTATAGCCAACAGCAAAAAACATACAAAAATAAACCTCGGCCGTCTGGCCACTAGCTACAGGTAAATGTTCCCTCTCTAACCTGCGGACTGGACCTACCGTCCAGCAACGCCAGCACTCACGTCACCAGCCTCCACTGGTACCGGCTTCCTCAAGCCTCCAGGGGGACCAGAGCTCTCTCTAGCTCCACTACTGCTCCACTGCCAGGTAGCAGGCCACGCCCCCCTGATTACCTGGAGCAGCAGGCTTTTGTAGGCCTCCAAGGCCATGCCAAAAACATGTGCTGGAACACGGAAACATGGGTACGTGGGAACCTGGGGAGTAGACACCCACCCGACACATTGTCTACTCCCAATAAGAGCCGACCCCAAGAACGGCTGAAAAGCCAAGCTAACGATCCACCTTTGCCAGCCACTTAGTGTGGCTGACAATACATATGACCGGCTCCTATTCCACCAAGGCCACATCTCCTTGGTGGCATGTCGCATATACCACTCTGGTATATCTCCACCTAGTGGCAGAAACAGGCAACTACATGTAGCCGGTCCACCACATACCCCTCCCCTCTGATAAAGCCCGTAGGGCTTTCTCACCTTGCCCAGGCTCCCTCCGGGGTCAAAGCTCCTATTTTGGGGCAACGTCTTCCCTACAACCTCAGGGGCAGAGACAAAATGGTCCCCATACAACTCAGTTGTGGGCTCATACGATACACCCAACACACCTTGGGCAACAGACAGTCTACTGCCACTTACTATAGATGTCACCACCCATGCATGCTCTACTACAAGGAGGTCATCACCAACCGCCCGCATGCTGACATTCACAGGGTTACTAATGACAACCGCATTACCAGCGCTATCAGACCTTGTAGATTGCCTACACACACCGGCTATCTTGGCATTGTGCCCACTGGGCAGAGTTTTCATTATCTTGGGTCTCACATAAGCAAGAGGCCCCTGGTTTGTCCCAGCAACCATACTAGGGTTACTAGAAGCTGTAAGGACAGTACACTTCTCCAATTCCTCTGGACCATGAAGCTCTCCCTCTTGGCTACTAGCTGACATCTGGTCTATCTCAGGGACCCCCTCAGTGATGATACGCTCCACTGCAGTAGGACCGACTATGGCACCATTTACCTCTGTGCCACCCATAACCTGCTGGTCAATGCTTACTGGGTTATTGCCGACAATCCCTACATCTAGGAGATCTCATTCTGATATCTCAGCTTCCTTGCCAGGTGAGTTTCTAATGTCTGGAGGACTCGCTCGTCCCTACTCATACACATGACTTACAGCAGCGGAAGACCCTCTTCATGGCCTGTTTCCGTTTTTCCCTGCAATATCCTTGCATGACTACAGGGATCGCTGGCACTCGCCTGAGCTTCACCGCCTGTCACAGGTATTTGACTTGTGGTGACCACTTGAGGAGGCTTATATTGCACTACAGGGACCCCAAACTGTGTCTGCTCTACACCCAGGACCTCACCGATATCAGACTGTTTAGCAGCAGACCCTTGGCAGCAATGTGTGGAGATGTTTCCTTCCCATCCCCCACAGCCATCTCTAAGAGGGAACTCTCATTTTCTATCTGGGTCACTCCTGTATCTTGCTCACCATCAAGGGCAGCCAGACTAACCTCCTTCTGGGTCTCCAACTCGACCAACCTGGCTGTGTTCACATTAGGTAATTCAGTCACCTTCTCACCACCAGTAGGGGCAGCAGACATCTGGCTGGACAAATCACCCACATATAAGTCATCCCACAGCACAGGACATAACTCATCTTTACTATTTTCCTCCATACCTTCCAGGAAAGATTTATCCTTTGCCTCAGACCCCTGCTCCTCTTTACCATCTGGGGATTTAAACATGCCCCCCTCCCCTTCACTAGGGTTTGAGCATACACCTACCTCAGCGGTGTCTAGCAGCTCACTCTCTCTGTCACTGCAGTCTTTGTGACCCCTGCAGTAAGAGCTACTGGAAATATAGCAGACACTGGAAAATTTTCTCACAGGGGGACTACAAGTCACAGCATGACTTTTCTCTTCACCCTCTGAAGTGTCACACTCTGGATCTTCATCACAGATACACTGATCAGGACTGCACACATAATCTGCCTTGGCACACATTTTTTTTTCAAACGTATTATCACTCTCATTTGAACAATCAACATCGTCAGTACTCGGTAGCACTGACACGCTACAGCATCCACTCCCACCCTGCAACTGAGACTCTTCACAGAGGGTTTTTTTCCCTTGGTAACTAACCAGTACATTCCCACTCATAGTCTCCTCATGCAAGGTAGTAGAGCCCTCATACACAGCAGCAGAGCAATCACCTTCCTGGGAAGCTGTTTCTCTATCAGGCAACACACTTGCAGAGTTCCCATTAAAGCAGGCAAAAATCTCTCTGGGACCAACAAGAGCAGAACATAACTGCTGGCTATCCCTCACAGGACACACCCTCATTAACCTAGTCTCCTCACACATTGTAGGAGAGGAATTATTCCCAGGATTCTCCAGTTCCCTTGCAGGCTGCACACTGAAACATGAAGTCTCCTCTCTGGGAGCAACAGCAGTCGCACAGAACTGTAGGCTATCCTTCCCTGGGCCTACATTACCTGTGACTTGCAGGCTACTACCAGGTACACATTGTTTGCGGAGGTTACTAGTAGACACCTTTATAAACTGGTCCCCAGACACATCACACCCCACTGTAGCGCATTTTCATATTCCCCGGTTCCCACAACAGGAGATGCAGAGGACACCTTGTTGCTAGGGGCGACCACATTAGTTCCCTTATTGACAATCTCAATAGACCCCAGTTCAGATGAGTCACAATTATAAAGCCCAGAAGACTTTTCTATGCTTGCGTTTTTCAAAGTATATTTTAGATGTGCACAGCCTTATTACGTTTTGTTTTCAAGTCCAGACATCACAGTCTCACTGCTCTTTGGACTTGTCCTACTGGGCAACAGTTCTGGGCACCCATTTACCATACCCTTTGCAGGGGGCACTTTCCAGGAAAAACCACCTGCTTGACCTGGCCTGCTCGCCATCTCCCACAGCGCCGAAAATGGGGAAGTCACTGCCCAGTATGAATTCCACCTGCAGCTCCTCACATACCTCCAGTAGATGATCAACAGTCCCCAGACTGGTCACAAAACGTATGGCCACAGTCTTACCAGCACCTGGTCGGGTCTTCAGAAAGGGCAGGATGTCGGGGTGCACTCTGGAGACCCTCTGGCGACAGTCTAGATCCACCATTAGCGGGATGCCGCCCACTTGCAACTCCAGGGTCTGTACTGGCATCTCCCTTGGTGACACAGCCTCTCTCTCGGTCTTCAGCTGTGCCTGGAGCCTTTTATTTTCCTCCCGCATGGTGGCAGTCAGCTGCTCAGACTCCTTCATGGACTGCTTCAGCTGGGCAAGGAGTTCCTCCATGGCCAAACAAAAAAAAAATTCACAAACAGCAACAGTCTTTCTTTATGCAGCACCAATTATAGGCTTTTGGCCCTTTAAATCTCGCTGTGGCAAGACTTCACCTGCACCACTTCAGGTACAACTTCGTGCCAAAACTGCGCCAACTCAATTGTGCCCATTACTGCCCACGGCATCCTCCACCAATTGTAACAACTCACATGCCTTCGCCCACCATCTTGGATCAGCCCGGGGTCATTAGCTCATAGGATCGCCGCTTTTTGTAAGCAGGATGGCACTCCAACATCACTTGGAACCACACGGTATTCTCTTCTTGGCATTAGCCACCTTTATTTGTCCAGCAGGTTATAGCCAACAGCAAAAACATACAAAAAATAAACCTCGGCCGTCTCGGCCACTAGCTACAGGTAAATGTTCCCTTCTAACCTGCGGACTGGACCTACCGTCCAGCAACGCCAGCACTCACGTCACCAGCCTCCACTGGTACCGGCTTCCTCAAGCCTCCGTGGGACCAGCGCTCTCTCTAGCTCCACTACTGCTCCACTGCCAGGTAGCAGGCCACGCCCCCCTTGATTACCTGAAGCAGCAGGCTTTTGTAGGCCTCCAAGGCCATTCCAAAAACATGTGCTGGAACACGGGAACATGGGTACGTGGGAACATGGGGAGTAGACACCCACCCGACACATTGTCTACTCCCAATAAGAGCCGACCCCAAGAACGGCTGAAAAGCCAAGCTAACGATCCACCTTTGCCAACCACTTAGTGTGGCTGACAATACATATGACCAGCTCCTATTCCACCAAGGCCACATCTCCTTGGTGGCATGTCGCATATACCACTCTGGTATATCTCCACCTAGTGGTAGAAACAGGCAACTACATATAGCCGGTCCACCACAGTATACATACAGCCCCCTGTAGGTACGTATACAGGCCCAAAGGAGTATTTGCCCCATGTAGGTTATAATTGCCAACTTTTGAAAGTGGCAATCAGGGAGATTAGAAGCTGTGGCGCGCATAGCCTGCCCCCCCCCAAAAATTTTTGCATAGGTCACACCCTCTTTATATCAAACCAAACACCCCACACAAAGGTCATGCCCACTACACCCAACTATGTAATGGCTCTGGAAGAAAGCTATTTTAGTGGTTTGGCAATGAATAGCCTATTCAGCATCCAGGAGAGCTGCCAAACTGTCCCTGAACCTAAACACAACTACCAATATTTCCACCATACAGTGACCATATAGTGGTATATACCAGTGTACACAGGCTCTGCAGATGTTTAAGTGATTACAGTGCAGTTACATCCATGGACTCAGTGGAGACATCTCCTATAACTGGAGTTGTTCTCTTTACCTTTTCTTCTGCATCCTGTCCAGACCACCATGGTAACTTCTCCCAACCACGACTCGTCCCTGAAACATTTACATAAACATCTTAGAATTTTAATTTTTCCAGAACTTCCCTACCTGTTCTCCCCCACTGTACAAACTCTCCATGCCTCCTTCTACCCCCTTTTCTTCCTGGGATGAAGTGGCACCGTAGGCGGTCGCCTACCTTCGACTACCCATCGTCCTGGCCCTGAAAGCAAAGGCTTCATCATTATCATTAGGAGAAAAGAACGGCAGCTTGCGTGTCAGGCAGTGGCGCAGCCCGCAAGTTGGTAGTGTGGCTAGGAGTCAGCAGGGTGGTAGCAGTGCGAGGCTAGCAGAGCCAAACAGCCACGATTTAGACCACCCACTTTGCAGGTCCCAAAAAATAGCGGCACAGGGGCTCACCGGGGCAGTGGCGGTAACAGTCAGTCAGTGCGGAGCATTGGTGGTAAAATCGGCGGTGTGGCAGTTTTTTGACAAGACACCAGAGGAGGCGAACATGGCTATATGTAGAATCTGTGGCCAGAAAATAAAGCGGGACCTGGGACCTAACGTTTGCACCACAGCCCTGCATCAACATCATGCAGTGTCACCATACAGCGGCCTGGGAGAAACATGTCTGAGATTTGGTGGGCCATCCTGTCGCAACAGCAGCAGCACCCAGTGGCACGCCTCCCTTTTCGGCCAGTTAAAGCTTCACCACCTCTGCTAAAGACAACTTCCTGTCTTTTACATCATCTAACGGTCCAGATACTCCTTCTCCGCGGCACTCATGGTGGCATCAGTCGTTCACCGAGTTGTTTGGCAAGAGACAGCAGTATGCGTCTTTCCATCCCTAAGTGCAGAAGCTGACCATGCTCCTGTCCAAGTTGGTGGTACTGCTGTCCCTCCCTTTTCAGAGAAAAACAGAACTATATGAACAGGGAGAAATTGATGAACATGGGGAAATTGATGAACAGGGAGAAATATATGAATAGGCAGAAATATATGAACAGGAATAAATATAAACGGGGAAAAAAATTTAGAACAGGAGTAATTGATAAACAGGGGCAAATTGATGAACAGAGAAAGGCCTTAATGATTTTTTGATGATCCAAGTGGCCCAGGAGTACTCCCCTGTGAAATTTTTGATGTCAGCCAGTGGCAGCTCATGCGTGACACCTGCCGTTTGCTCAGGCCCTTTGATGAGGACACTTTATTTGTCAGTCGCCAGGACTATGGGATGAATAACGTCATTCCACTGCTTTATGTCCTGGAACAGATGCTGCAAAATCTGTCTGGTCAGGGGACTGAAGACATGGCGACTACATCTCACGGCCACATGAGTCTCGTGGGGGCTGAACTGGAGGAGGATGTGGACATTGGAGCACAAGCATGCCCTGGCGAAATGAGGTTTTTCTACTCAGGTGACGGAGAGGAGCAGCCAGTGCAGGTAGAGGGAGATGAGGAAGACGAGGCAGATGACTCAGACACACCGTGGCAGTATACAGTGAAGATGGAGGCAGGGAGTCCCTCAGAGTCACTTGCGCAGATGACCCGCTGCATGCTGATTTGCCTGGCTAGCGACATTTGAATAGTCTCCATCCGGCAAAGGGATGACTTCTGGCTCTCCACCCTCTTGGACCCTCGTTACCGGTCCCAAATGGGGGCATTTTTTTCACCGGGCCAAGACAGAGTACAAACTCAAGTACTATAGAGACATCCTATGTAGTCAGTTGGCCACTGCCTATCTGCACCATGTTCCATCCTCTAGCAGGTCTGACCGGTTGGTTCATCAGCGCTCATGTACCATTGCCACGGCTGCTGTGGGAGGTATGGGGGGTTACGAGCAGTACCAGCTCCATCAGCAGCAACCTAAGTCTGGGGTTGTTGATGAGCAGCTTTTTTCACCTCCTAGTGATTTAGTGATGCACCCTGGATTCTTTTGGCTACCTGCCTCAGCTACTATTCTGATGCTGTCACCCACCTAATTCCACACATCGGCTGCCAGCGGCTCCTTCTACTACCCACCATCTTTACCAGGGACTGGTATTGCCACCCACCTCCCCACTCTTCACTGGGCCATTATGTAGCCTTCTGATGCTGCTGCCACCTCACCACTCAGGTATCCTCATGCTGCTGCCAACTGAGCACTCTCTCAGTCGACCACTCTGTGGTTTTCTAATGCTGTTTCCACCCTCCACCACTTTATGACATTGCCACTATGTTGTTTTCCCCTTCTTTTAATCTGTCTCAAGGAATAAAAAGGACAAACATAACCAATTGTGTTTTCGGAGAAGCTGTAAGACTAGTATGACATGGTCCTTTGTTTGCATCAGGATTGTCAGAATGAGTAAGGAAGCCAAAAGCAGGAGTGGATACAAAACACAGAAAACATGCAAACATTCCATTTACTTATTTTGGGTTCAACTCCTGTTTCTTTTTGGCTTTATCAATGACGGATTATTGACCAACTGAAAGCAGACACTGAAGGATCAAAGGAATGGCAAAATGATTGACGTCAATGCAAAATTACTGATGACACCCTCTCCACTCTTTTGGGGCTTCTAAAATGTATAAGCATTTAAAAATCACCCCCAATAAATGAAAAAAAAAACTGTTGCCACAAATAGCAATATCCCAAGAGACTGGATTTGAGATGTATGTAGGGCTGAAATACACAAACACTGGATTTGACACAAAATTCTCCACAAAAAGTGAACAAGAGTACAATAAAGACACCCTGTATTTTTGTCCAAATTACCACACAATCAAAAAGTTAGATTAAGCCTTGTGTATGAAATATCGTACAGAAAAACCAGATGTAAATTAGGCATATAGAGGAAAATAAAGTAATGACACCCTGTATTTTTGTCCAAATTACTGCACAATCAAGAAATAAGATTAAGCCTTGTGTATGAAATATCGTACAGAAAAACCAGATGTAAATTAGGCGTATATGGGAAAAAATAAAAAAGACACCCTATATTTTAGTGCAAATTAACCCACAATCAAGGGGTTAAATAAAACCGTGGGTATTAAATACACTACAGAACAACCAGATATAAATTAGACATATATGGAACAAAATAAAAAATGACACCCTATATTTTAGTACGAATTAACCCACAATCAAGGGGTTAAATTAAGCCATGGGTATTAAATACACTACAGAACAACCAGATGTAATCAGGACATATGGGACAGAAGTACACCCACCCTGGGGCTTAGGGAGAATACCTCACAAAACTACAAAAAATAATAAACGCTGGTTAAATAACAATGTGGCAAATGACACATACTTGTTATGGGTTTTCCCCCAGTCGCTGATAAAAGAGTTTGTTTTATAATGAGGGCAATATAGTGTAGCAGCAGATAGATAATAACGCTGCTTGAGTAACAAAGAAACAAAAGTTAGTCCGCTCACCTGAAGATCGTGCTCAATTGAATAGGATAGAGCTGGCTACACCCACCGCCCCGTGGTTTCCATATGCACATGAATTCCAAAAAAAGCCGCTGCATATCCACCATTCCAAATTTAAAAAATACAAATTTTATTGGAGCAACTTGTTAAAAAATGTAAAGCATGTATCCATGTAAGTGTATCCGAGATACCCACACATGGAGGAGCACTGGACATGCAGCAAGTGAACTAGGATCCCTAGGACGCTGATGCGTTTCGGAAAAGTGTTTCCTTAATCGTAGCTAGGTAGATAATGAAAGATTCGTGTTTAAATCTTAATGCAACATGGTCACATGACCATGCTCCTCCCACAATAAGGGTCAAAGATCAAGATTCATATAAAACACAAAACCACAAAATGAAGCTAAAAACATCTAGGTGTCCATATATGAGAAGCAATACAAAAAAATAAACATTCTAATAATAATGCAAAATATCTTACCTGCAGGAATTCTGGTTTTTGAACCCCTCAAAATTTCCCAACGGTTTTCCCTACTCAGAAAATTTTGCGTATCTTTGGGCCCCCAACCCCCCCCCGCCTTTTTTGGGAGGGGAACTATTTTTTTCCTAAAACCTAAAAAATAAAAGGGTTTAAACCCTTCCCCCCTTGAAATTCCCCAAATTTTTTTTAAAACCATGGAAATCCCCTACGTTTTACTCCCATTGCCAATGATCTGAGATTGGCTTTTCTAATTTCTAGTTTTGGGGGTGCAGGGAATGTACTTTCCTACATACTGCACTAACATAGGGTTTAAAAATTTAAACCCGAAAACCCACCAAATATCTGCTTTTGAAATTTGATAAAATTTTTCTAAGGGTTTATAGGATTTAGGGCCGTAGTAAAAGAAAAAAATTTTAACGGGAATTATTTTAAAAAGACGCACGGTAAATTGCATCCCCCCATGACCACAAATTAAACCCAAAAACCAGGGGGGACTTACCCCATTTATGTTAAACTCACAGGTTTGGGAAAAAAAATAAAAAGCCTCTTTTGACAACATGGTCCCCAAAAAAAAGGGGGCTTTTTTTGAGAGGGTATCGTACCCCCCTTACTTAACTTTTTTTTGTAAGCTTCTGAAACCCTAAGATGGGTTTTAAATTTTTTTTTTTTTTAATTATGGAAACAATCTGTCTAAATTGGGGACTGTAAGTCGTACAAAAATTTAACCCTCTTCCCCCGGATCTACAATTTTTAATCCTTTTTTTTACTCTTAAATTTAACCATTTTGTCTTTTCAAATTGTATTAAACCTTTTTGCCCGGGGCTGCATCAAGGTCTTTACATTATACCTCTTTGTTGCAATATATTTCGTTTTTCTAAACAAACAGGGCTTGAAAACCTATAAGCATTTGGGTTTCGCACCCTAAAAAATTCCCCAAAAGGGGAATTTTTTTTAACCAAATGTTTAGGAGGGGCCATGGGGGTTTGTTTAATAGAATATTACCCTTTGCATATCCTTTCGATATGAAACCTTTAACTATTTTTTTCCCGGGGCCCTTGAACCTAAAAAGAGTAAACACCCCAACAAATTGAAACACCATTTAAAATGTGCAAAATTAAAAACCAAAGGGGCAATTTTTTTGGGGTTTTAATGTTTTTGTACAAACGGGGGACAAGCCCCTATGTTTTCCCCCCCAGACCAGAAAGCAGGTCTTTTAAATAACGACCAAAACCACCGGATCGGGGGGAGAAAGGGGTTTTTTGTGGAGAAAAGAAAATCTTTTTCCAACGGGCCCAATGACAATTTTTTGGAAAGGGAAAAAGGGGAAAAAAACCTAGCCCCCCAATAGGGGCCCCCCCCCTTTCTTTTTAAAAAAAAAAAAAGTCCCACCCGAACGGAAAAAAATTATGCGCAAAAGATTTTTGTGAAACTTTACAATATAGGGGGCATTTTTCTGTAGAAAATTTTCTTTTCCCTTAAAAAAAACCCTTTACAAAAATCAAAATAGCTACATTGGGGGGGGAGTTTGGGGTAAAAACCCAACAAAAACCAAGAAAACCGGGAAAAAGGGAAACTCCTGCCTTTTTAATTTTGTTAAAATTTTGCAGATTAGACTTTTAGTGTCCGGGGACTTTACCCTGGTATTAAAACAACCGGGGGTTTGGGAGAAAATTTGTGCCCCACCCTTTTGGGCTGAACTTTGGAGTGCCCCTATTCCCGAAACATCGGGCAAAGGGGGGGGGGGAAAAACCCCCTTAAATGCATTTTGGGGAATTGGGATAAAAAAACGGGCCATAACAGGTTTGTCAAAAAACCCTTTTTTCTGAAAAAATTTTTTAGGTGATAAAAACCCAAACTGACTCCTTCGTCCAAGATTTTTTTAAGAAAAAAATTTTTGGAAATCCCCAAGGGGATCTCTTTTCAATTCCAAAAAAAATTCAAAACTTGCAAAATCCAAAGGGTTTTTCCCCTTTTTTTAAAAACCCCCGGCTTTCCCTAAACAACTACCCCCCCACCGCCCCCGTTTCAGCGGGTTCCAGAAAATAAATTGGGGTTTTAACCCCTTTTAAAGCCAAGTTTTCCTTCCTCTTTGGGAAAAAAAAATTTCTTTTTAAAAACCAAATTCCCATTCACCGTAGTCCCTAAAAAAACCCCCCGATTTCCTCCTTAAAAAGTCCAGGTTGGCCGGCCCTTAATTTTGTTGGGGTTAAAAAACTAAAATTAAAACCAAAAATAAACATCTTCAACCCCTTCCCCTGCACCTAAAAATATTTTCAAATTCTGTTTCCGTTTACCCCTGACCGGGGTGTGTTTAACACCCAACAAGATCATAAAAAAATAAAAAAACCTAAATTCCCCACCCTACAACTCACTTTGGATAAACCCAAAAAAAGAACCAAATTTAAATCCCCGGGTTCCCCCACTGGAAAAACCTGAAAAATTCAACCCTTTTTTAAACCGAAAAATTTGCCCTTGTGAAAAATTTTAAAAAAGAGAAAAAAATTAACCTAGTAGGGTTTGGTCAAAAAAAAAAAAATTTGGGTTTTTCTGGGTGAAAAAAATTTTAAAACCCTTTGAAAGAACACAAAAATGTTCCCCTGAGAGAATATAACCGATGGGTAATTACTTGTTTTTTCATGGCGAGAGCCCCCCGTAAATTCCCGGGGGCCCCTTTGCTTTTTCCCGGTGTTTTTTTCCCTTTTTTGCCCTCCTCGCCCTTCCACCCCCTTTTTTGGCTTATTTTCAGAGGATCTCCCTTTGGGTATCAATCCTCGCAAGATCCTTGCGTATTTCCCTTCTCTCCCACCCCAATGATAGTTCATTTTTCCAAATTCCCCCGGGGAGGTGTTATTTTAATGAGTGATCCCGGGATTTTTCCATGTCGGAAAGTTTGACATATGATCTTTTTGAGTGCCCAATGCCCCTCCAAATTAAAGTAAATGACACAACTTTTTAAGGGTTTTTTCCCCCCCCTTTTCCGCGAAAAAAAAAATTTTTATTTATAAAAGTTAAAATAAAGTGAAACGCGGGCAGCAATGTTTATGCCAGGACAGCCCATGAGAAGGGGTGAGGATTTAATTTGGGCTTTCCGAAATTTATAGGCTTGAAAACACAAAACCCGCCGGGCGCTGATTGGCTTCATGTCGGGACATGTCATTGAGGGTTTCCTTTCTTCCTCCCAAGTTCCCCTCCCCCAAGTAACCCCAAATGTGCTCGGGGGCCCTTTTTTTCCCCAATGAAAAAAAAAGGGCTTTTTTTCCCGCAAAACAGCCAAAACTTCGGCTTAAAGGCAAAACCCGGGAATTTTTTCCCCCTTTAAAATTCAAAAAACAATTCCACTTCTTTTAAAAATCAATTCGCCCATCTCTAATTGTCATACTAATTTCAGATAAAGGGGGATCGATCATAATTTTAGATAGTGGTTTTTACATCTGAGGGAAACTGAACGGGAAATATAGGCGTCGGATATTTAAACCGGGCAGAAATATTTAGACTAAATATTTAAACGTAAGTGGGGGGAAGGGGTGAAATATTGAAGTAGAGATGGGCGAATTTCTAAAAAATTCAGTTCGGTCACTTCGCCAAATTTTCCCCCACAAAAATAATTCGGTCCGAATTACTTGGGGACGAATCCATTAAAAAACAGCTATTTCCACCCTTGCACAACCCCTTCAGGGGCAGAACCTGCACATGGGCCTCCCGGGGGGTTTTAGAACGTTGGTCCAGTTTAAAATTTTTTCAAGGGAGTTTGGGGTTTTGGCCCTTCTTTTTAAATGTTTGTTTTTAAATACCCACAAAATAAAGGGCCAA
Organism: Phyllomedusa bahiana; assembly: GCA_025379985.1. Classification (NCBI taxonomy): domain Eukaryota; kingdom Metazoa; phylum Chordata; class Amphibia; order Anura; family Hylidae; genus Phyllomedusa; species Phyllomedusa bahiana. The sequence continues at coordinate 40,907 of JAODAL010013766.1, read as the reverse complement.
AGGGCTTTTTAAGAATCGCTACACTTTTAAAAATTCCCCGGGCACTTAAGAGGGCAAAATTTGAAAAAAAACCCTAAAGGGGGAAATGTACCGTAAAATCATGGCATCAAACAGCTGAAAAAAACAATGGAGGCTCAGGGGGGCAACATCGGGTGACAAAATTGTGGAGTTTGACGGGCGGCAGCCCCCAAAACAGTAGGTCAATCGGGGGCACAAAGAAATTTTCTGGGGGGGCAAAAACAGATTGGGGCCACAAGGGGCACAAAAACACATTTGGGGTCCGGCAGCACCAAAAAAAACAGCATGGGGTCATACATGGCACAAGGGAAAATTCTGGAGGGGGCCCAAAACAGTATTAGTGGCCACAAAGGGCACAATGAAGAAAAGGGGGGTGAGGGTTGGCACACATGGGGTTCAGACAGGGCAAAAAATAAAATTCTGGAGGGGGGCAAAAACGGGAGAAGGCCACAGAGTGTCACAATGCCCAGAAGTGGAGGTAAGGGCGGCAGCGCATGAAGTAAACCAGTGGAAAACAATGACTTTAAAGGAGGTGGCAAAAACTGGAGGGGCCCAGAGGGGCAAAAATGACAAGAGTGGAGGTGACGGGGGGGCAGCAGCATGATTTTCAGACAGTGGCCCCAATGACTTTCCCCTGTAGGTGGCAAAAACGGGAAAGTAGGCCACAAGGGGAACAATGCAAAATTTTTGTAAGTCACGGGCCCAGCCACAGACCCAAAAGGAGATCAAACAGGCACAATGAAAATTCTGGAGATGGCAAAACAGGATTTAGGCCACAAGTGGCACAAAACAAATTTTTAGGTCACAGCGCAGCAACAAAAGCACATGGGGCAGACATGGCACAAAGACTTTCCCTGGAGGGGGGCAAAACAGTATGGCCACAGAGGGGAAAAAGAATGACAGAGAGTGGGGTGACGGTGGCAGCAGCATGATTTTTAGACAGGGGCAAAAATGACATTCGGAGGTGGCAAAACGTAGTGGGGCCACAAGTGGCAAAATGACAGAATTTGGATTTAAAGGGGTGGCAGCAGCATGATTTTCAAAAAGTGGCACATGAATTTTTGGAGGGGGGCAAAAACTGGAGTAGGCCACAGATTGGCCAATTGACACAGTGTGGAGTCCCGGCCCCGGGAAACATGAGGTCAGACATTTGGCACAATGACATTCGGGAGGTTGCAAAAAAAGTAGAAGGCCACAGATTGGAACAATGACAGAGAGGGGAGGTGACGGGGCAGAAGCATAAAGGCCCAGACAGGGGCAAAAATGACATTCTGGAGGGGGCCCAAAAAACGGAGTAGGCCTCAATTTGGCACAATGCAGAGAGTGGAGGGGACGGGGCAGCACATGAGGTCAGAAAATTGGCACAATGACTTTCCCTTGGAGGGGGCAAAAATTTGGAGTGGGCCCCACAGAGTGGCACAATGACAGGGGAGTGGGGGGAGATGGCGACAGCAGCATGGGGTCGGGAACAGGGCACAATGACATTCGGGAGGGGGGAAAAAACAGGAGAAGGCCACAGAGTGGCACAATGACACAGTGTGGGAAAACACGGAGCACAGGATGGGGTCAACAGGGGCCCCCTTGAAAATTCTGGAGGGGGGCAAAAAGTTAGTCCCCCAGATTTCTCACAATGACAAGATTGGAGGGGGCGGGGGCAGCAGCATGGGTCAAAACAGGGAAAAATGACATTCTGGGGGGCAAAACGGGTAAAACCCCCCCCAAGTGGCACAATAAAAGAGAGTGGAGGGGGACGGCAGCAGCAGAAAGAGGTCAGCCCGGGGCAAAAATAAAAATTCGTAGGTGGCAAAACAGAAAGTAGGCCACAGATTTGGCACAATAACAGAGAGTGGGGGTTGACGGGGGGCAGCGGGCATGGGGTCAGCCCCGTGGAAAAAACCAAGGGACTTTTTCGGGAAATGTGGCAAAAACAAAACCCGGGCCACAGAGGGCACAATGACACATTTGGGAGGTCCCGGCAGCAGCACTTTAGGTCATAACAGTGGCACAAATGACATTTCTTGGGGGTGGAAAAAACAGTGGGAAAAAACGATGTTTTCCCCGAAACGCGGGCTCGTTTGGAGCGTGGAGTGCGGACGTTCAAATTGCCCAGCTTTTCTGGACTCCTTATGACTACAAAAAGCCTGTATGAAAGCAAAAGTATTGCCCATATTTTCTTATGAAACAAAAATTTAATAGACTGTATTGGGACCGGGGCGGCCCAAGAACCCTATACAGAAATTTTTATAATTTACAAGTAAAGGGGAAAAAAGCCATTAAAAATTATAAGCCTTGATCTGGGGGTTTTTTGAAAACAGAAAAAGGGCCACAGAGTGGCAAAAAAGACAGAGAGTGGAGGTGACGGGGCAGCAAAATGAGGCAGACAGTGGCACAATGACTTTTCTGGGGGTTTGGAAAAAAACGGGAGTAGGCCACAGAGGGCACAATGCCCAGAAGGGGGGGTTACGCGGCAGGAGCAAAAGAAATGAGGTCAGGGGAGGGGCAAAATTTGCACAGTGGGGGATGTCCAGGGCACCAGCAACCCCAACACGGGCAGAGGTCATAAAGTACAAAAAGACAAGTGGGAGGGGGGGGGCAATACCATCCCTTTTAAAGAGGGTTGGGGGAAATTTTGGAGAAACTGTCAGCAGATGTGGGGCCCTCAGGGGGGTTGGGGGGAAACAGAAAGTGGCTGAGGCAGGAAATTTAAACCCCAGACCATTTTTTCACAGGGGTGAGGCGCATGGCTGAGGGAATTCGACCCCTAAGGCATTGGTGTGTGGAAATCCTGGCCGTTTCCACGCCTGATTAAACCCCTTGAAAAAAGGCCCATTCGTTTCCACATTTCCCGTGGACAAGCGGGTTCTTTTTGGGGTAACTTTTGGCCCCCCGCACATTGAAAAACCCGTTCGATCCACACACTGGCCGGGGCAGGACAGCTTCTCCACTCCCAAACCCTTGGGCAAGTTGGGGCCACACATCCAGTTTTGGCTGCGCAGTAGTCCAGCCGATCTTCTAACTGGGGGCAGAGTGCTGTCCAAGTAGCCACCACCTTTGTTCAGGCTCTCCTCCAGGCCCCTCTCCCTTGCTGCGGGCGACCCCCTCACTGGGGGGTAAAGGAAGCTGCTCATCAGTGACCCAGACTCGGGTTTGGGGTGGCTGATGGAGCGGTACGCTCCTACCCCCCTCCTCCTTCCCCACACCGGGGCAGTAGAACGGAGTGCTGAAGAACCCCCCTCAGACCTGTCAAGGAGGGGTTTCCGCACATAGGCAGGGGCCCAATGACAAGGATTTCCCATAGTATTTGAGTTTGTCCCTCCCCTAATAGTTTGGGAAAAAAGGCTCCCATTTTGGACCGGGTACAGGGTCCAATAGGTGGAAAAACCAAATCATCCCCTGCCGAATGCTGACTATTGGGCGTCACTACCGGGGCAAATCAGCATGCTTTGGCCATCTCACAATGACCCGATGGCTCCCGCCTCCATCTCCACGATACTGCATGGTGCTTGGGTCATCTGCCTCTCTTCCTCTCTACATCACCTCCTCCCTGCTCCTGCCCTCCTCTATTGTCACCTGGGTAGAAAATCCCCTTTTACCAGACAATGCTCGCTCCCAAGTCCTCCCCCTCCTCCTCCTCCTCCATTTCAGTCCCCACCGACTCATTTGGCTGGAAAAAAAAAAAAGAGGGTAGTCCGCCACGTCCCAGTCCCCTCCCAACAGTTTTTTTCAGCATCGTTCCAGACATGAAGCAGTGGAATGACATTTTTCATCCCGTATCCAGGCCCCGAACAAAAAAACGGGGTTCCTCAAATGGCCTAACAAACGGCAGGGCACGCAGACTGCCACTGGCTGACATCAAAGTTACACAGGGAGTACTCCTTTCTGCCGGTTTATAAAAAAATCATTATTGGCCTTTTCCTGTTCTACAGTCGTCCAACAGTGCGGGCTGGAATTCCAAGGGGTGGAAACACGAAAATTCAAGGGGTTTGGGGAGCCGTTCTGCCACTGAACTCATTTGAGGGGGGGGTTTTTCCTGGCTTTGTAGGAAGGGAAAGAAGTGATGCACAGTTTCTTGGCCATTTTCAAATCTTCTAAAAACGGGGAAGACTTCGGGAAATTTTTCACAACCAATTTGAACACGTGTCCATGCAGGGCGTAGGACCATCCCTCCTCGGGCAGCTGGACACCATTTTTCCCCCATTTTCCATCACCAAAAGGTTTCCCAAAAATTTTTCATTGGGCGGGAAAAGCCACACATCGATTTTTTGTGATGACCGGACATTCCCCCCCCTTTTGTGACTTCTTCGCCGAGGCAAGGGCCGGGTGTATTACTGCGTGACCCCGCGGGGGCCCCTACACATGTGGTATAGGAGCATACTTGTGGGGGCTGGATGGGGGGGTTTGGTGGTAGGGGGGGGAATTTTGGGCCAAAAACCGGGTTTCCCAATGAAAAGGGGCCCCTTAAAGGGGGGTGTGCCTGGGCGGAACCAAAATTCCCCCAGGGGGCCTAAAGGGACTGCCCGGGCCCTGCCCTATTTTACAGCCCCAAGAACCCCACCCCGTCACCTTTGGGAACAAACCGTAACCCAAAAGGACGGCCCACTTCGTTTTAAATTTTTAGAAGTGCTGGTACGCTTTTTGAAAATAATTTACGGTTTGGAATCTCCATCTGGGCTCGGCACAAGCCATTAGTTCCCTGAAGGGTGCAGATCAACCATTTGGAAAGGGGGCACTGCAGTACCAAAAATTTGGACAGGACACTTCAGCTTTCTCACCTTGGGAAAGGTTGGATGAAAAAGTTTCTCTTAAAACCGCCTCGCTGAACGACTGCTGGCCCATATACCGAGAGCGGAGCATCGGGGCCCGGGGGAATATTCAAAGAAAAACCTCAATTCTCAGGGGTGGTGGAGCCTTACTTGCTGCAAGGGGCATCTGCCACGGGGCGCTGCTGCTGTGCTGCGGCGGCAGATGGACCACCACTCTGCCACGTTTCCCCCGGGCCACCGATGGTGACCGCATTGTTGACGCAGGGCGTGGTGCCAACTTAGCTCCCTGGCCACGCTTCATTTTTTTGCCCACAGATTCTAAATATACCCATTTTCGGCTCCTCCGGTGTCTTAGCAAAAAAATCCCAAAACACCGCCGAGTACTGATTTTACCGCCAACCTCCGCACTAGTGACTACTGCCGCCCGCCTCTATGAGCCCCTGTGTCGCTACTTTTTTGGGACCTGCGAAGCGGGTTTTTACCCGGGGCCGCTTGGCCCCACCTCACACGCTGCTATCCTCTGATTCACGCCACACAACCCACTTCTACTGGGGCCGCTTCCCCGATGCCAAGCTACCCCCCTTCTCCTGACATGATGAAACCCTTGCCTCACCCGGCTCCCAATGCGGGGGGCTACATATCATCATTTGGTTTTTCATCGTCCCCGCGCCCCATCACCGTCTTGGGATGCAGAGGCTGACCCCTCACAACATGCCACCCAGCCACTCCCACACTAACTTTTCCGCCACTTCAAAAGCAGGGGAATTGCCCCATTTCTTCGCTGCCAAGAGCTGCTGACTGCCCCCTCAAATTGTTCACCTCGCATATAGTGGGGTTGAGCCCAGACCACATATAGATCTCGGCTGAGAGAACCGGATGGGACAGAGGGGGGTTTAGACAGTAGGGCCGCTGACCCCTCCCGGGCCATGCCAACCAAGGGTTGTTCGACGTTCCCACCGACTCTTTGGGTGGGGGTTTTCAGATGCACTGGGGGAAAGGATGACCTAGTCAACCAATCAAGAACCCTTGGGTTCTGGCGCAACGGCCGCTAATGACAGCACATTTGGCCTCACTAATGACCCCTGCTGCACGCCCCCTTCGTGCTGGACCCGGGCCTCTCCCGGAAGTTTGTGCCTCTGCCACTCGCATGAAAAAGGGCCTGCTACCTCTCTGTCTGACAACTTTTTGTTTTTAAAATGTACAGACACTGTTTGATTAAGATATCTGTAATGATAAAAAACACACCCGTATTTGACTCCAAAAGAACCCTAACAACTGGTAACCCTTTGGGTATAAATTGGCTCCACAAATGGGGCCCGGAAAAAATTTTCTTGTATGTTCGTTTAAAAAACACTTGTATTTTACGAATGTAAAGCACAAAAAGGCTTAATTAACCTTTGGATATGAATTATGCTACAGGGAAAATTTCTTCTTTGGCGGGGAAAAAGAAATTTCTTTTACTAAGTACAACACGAACAACGCTTAATTAAACCCCCGGATGTAAATTGGGGCAAAAGAATTGAGCAGGGGCCAAAACTAATGCTTTGACGGTTACTGGCTGTATTTTACGCACACACAAGGAAAAACTTGTAATTTAACCTTCGCTTGTGAATTATGTACAGGGAAAAAAGCTTTTTTGCCGGAAAAAGACGGTTTTTTTTTAGCACCACACAGCAGAACAACCTTAATTAACCCCTGGGGTAAAAAAGCGCAAAAAATTGACACCAAAAATAAGTGGTATTTTTATTGAAAAACCTGTTTCTTTTAAAAGAATACAACAAAAACAGCTTAATCACCCTTTGGATATTCAATGGTGGGGGCAATAGCATTTAAAATGTAATGCACTGCACTGACACACACTGGACTTCAGATCCAATATCCCAAAAATCAAAAATAAACATTAAGAGAAGCAGTTCTGAACAACTGTACACCCCCCCCAAAAATCGGAAAAAAATGAGTTTTTTATATACTACATAACGCCGGGGGCAGCACCTTCCCTACTCAAACAGTGAGAGCGATGACTCCCAGCGCCGCCCGGGACTTATATAGTCGTACGTCACAAATTCCCCGTCTCTGTTGGCTTCAACCGCACATGATTTGGCTATCCCTTCTTCCCCCAAGTTCTTTTCCCCAAAGAACATCATGTGTCGGGGGGCCATTTTACAATCAAAGCACATTCGTTTACCCAATACCCCAAAGTTCGATTCGTTCCGAACCGAATTTTCCTGAAATTCAAAAAGAATTTCCCCTTCGTTAGAACAATTCGCCCCTCTCTAATTGAGAGTGTTGGATTTTAAACAGAAAGCACAAATGATAGTTAATTTTCCCATTACTCCCATTTTTCATGCTCTTCCTAAGACCCATGAAGAAGTGTTCCCACCACCCCTTAGGCCCAATAATTTTTGGCATAGGTTCTATGTTTGAAAATTGGGAGTTGGTTGGGGAAACCCACAACCATTGGGTTTTAAATCCCAAACATAACAAGATTCAGCAGATGTATTTTACTGTTATGGGAAAGGGGCAGGGTGGAAAATAACTACGTGGTTACATTATATTTCGGCATTATATACTGTATCCCCCATGACAAGTATTTTATAGCTTTGGGGAACAGCAAATTTGGCAAATATACGACTACAGGATATCTGAAACTGTATATCATTACAGTCACTTCCTTCTTGTTGTTTCACAATTATTTCAGTTTTAATAGCTCTTTCTATCTACAAATACAGGGTTGCCCAATGGGGGCTTGCTTCTCCCCATCATCAGCGAATATATACGTCGCATGGTAGGAAGAGAGGTACATATATACTGATTCCAATCCATTTTGTGAATGTATATTTTGGTACAGAAGATACATAGTTGATACCCTCCTTATTTGGCAGGGTTCTGTATCTTCTGTACCAAAATTCATGGCCTACCTTAATGATAATTATGATAATTTGTCATTTACTTATCAGTATCATGATAATGAAATCCGCTTTTTAGATCTGTTGTAGAGAGGTGATACTGAAAAAAACTGTGTCGAAAGCGATGTCAGGCAACTCCATTTTGCATGCAGTGCACGTGATTAATAACCTATTGGTGAGTTTATCAGGGCCAAATGCATTTGTAAAAGGAATGAGGATTATGAAAAAGAGAAGCACATAATCTGTCAGAGATTGTTAATTAGGGGGTATTCATCTACTCACATAAGGAGGGCAATCCAGACTGTGGAGAATAGAGATCAGACCAGTTTCCTGTACAAGCAGAATACAAATGAAAATAGGAATGAGAATAACAAGAATTGTATATATTTTACAACTCAATATAGTACTCAATATAGTGGGAGAACTTGCACAATTGGTGGCTGACTAAATACTTATTTTTCCCCGCTGTATCTATGATATATTACATCCTAACTTGAGACCTGTTTCAGGAGCCTCAAGGCATTTTAGGGACAATCATGGTTGTTCAGTTAGTGGTCTCCATGTTTTGATGTTGGAGAGAGTTAGTAAGCCTCCGAGAGGAAGTGATTGGAGAAGATGACTCATTGACAGAAAGGCGTTCTGGATACTCTCGCTAAAAACAAGATATTCTCTAGGCTTAAATCATAAAACAGATCTCTTGTATATATATTAAATTCTTTTATTAGTTTGTTTTAAGACCATCTTACTATTGTGGGGGACAATTAAATGGATTTTTGTTGATGTGGGTAGTCAGGGGTTAAATTTCAGGTGATCTGTATAGCTAATGGCATTTAAGGGTGTCACCCAGCAACACGCACCATGCTATGTCTAAGAGTCTGTGGGATGACTCGAAACGCATAAGATGCGTGTGCATTTATCAGCTCTATGTTTTTAAAGATTTTTTTACATTAATGGGATGTATTAAATAAAGTATATGGAAAACTTTTTACTTCGAAGTGCTGAATAATCTCTTTTTGAAGCTTTGGATTGTCTCACCTTCAGCAGAATGATTCTTTTCCGTGCACTGGAGCTCACAAAGACAGGTTTAAGCAGGTGAGCGAATAGTCACACTATTTGTTAACGGGACTGTGCTCATTACAGTTGGGACTTGCATTTGTCAGCTGGTACTGACAATAAGGCCAATCCCAGTTATATATTTATATATGCCAAGGTCAATGCAATCTCATACATAAACAAAAATTAGTCTGCTCACCAATGCTGCATGGCAATCCTGAATATCTTGTAATATGTTGCAGGGAAAAGACACCAGGCTGGTTGGTGTAGAAATCTTCACATGTTGATTGCTCTATATATGTGATGGACAATTTCTAACTATGGCATTTGTGTTTACTACTTTATTGTTTTGTATTTGTTGTCTCAGGCTCGGTTAGCCTGATTTCCCTGATGTTTGTTTGTATTTACCTTGTTCTACTATTCCAAAAATTTTATACAAAATTTATGGTTCAGAAATAAATCTTTCAGCACTCAGTAGATAAAACTTGTTGTTTATTTATCCCATTAAAAAGAATAAAAAGCAACAAGACTTGATATACAAACACACTTTTGGCCGCTGTGTCCCATGGCCCTTGCAATGTCCAGACGGAAACCCCAATGTCCTGCTTTCAGTAGGACATTGGCAGTTCGTCGCCGGCTTCTAGGCCTGAATTACTGGCGGCGATCTTTTCAGCTGTTTGCGCCTCATCTGGAAGCCCATAGAGTTGAAAGCTATTGCGGAGCAGAGAGCAAGAGCTCCCTCTTGCTCTCTGCTCCACAGTGTACTCCGGTGGGTTGCAAGCCAGATTGTGGCCCTCCGGAGTATCCAGCACAAAAATAACAATAATCACCTCTCTCCCCTATTGCTTTGACAGAGCTCTCTCGCTCTCCCTCGCTGCTCTCTGTCTTCTTCCTACACAGGCGGCATGACGTCATCATGCAGTGCAGGCGACGTGATGACATTCTCACACTTCCTATGTGGGAAGAAGACAGAGAACAGCAAGATCCTTGTCAGAGCAGTACGGGAGAGAGAAAAGTACTGGTATCTTTTTTTTATTGTTAACGTCGACCTGTACAGCTGCCTACACTGACTATTGGGGACCTATAGCTTTCTACACTGACTATGGGGGACCTATGCCTGCCTATACTGACTATAGGGGACCTATGCCTGTCTACACTGACTATGCGGGACCTATGCCTGTCTACAATGACCATGGGGGACCTATGCCTGTCTACACTGACCATGGGGGATCTATAGCGACCTACGCTGACCATGGAGGACCTATAGCTGCCTACACTGACCATAGGAAACCTATGCCTGCCTACACTGATTATGAGTGACCTACGTCTACCTACACTGACTACGGGACACTATGCCTGCCTACATTGACTATGGGGGACCTATGCCTGCCTACCCTACAGACCATGGGGGATCTGTGACTGCTTACTCTACAGACTATGGCGGACCTATGCCTGCCTACCTTACAGACTATGAGCGACCTATACCTGCCTACCCTACAGACTATGGGGGACCTATGTCTGCCTACCCTACAGACTACGACTAACCTATACTTACCTATCATACAGACTATGGGGAACATATACCTGCCTACAGAATAATATGGGGGACATATACCTACCTACAGACTATGGGGGGAGGGCTTATACCTGCCTATAGACTGGGGAAATATAGGTACCGTCCTTATTGGGGCCTACATAAAAATGAAGGGTGACTCCCAATCCCCAACAGCAGGCATCCGTTTTTTCTACCAAGCGGGTCACCAAGCTTTTCTATATAGCTACCCACTATGGGTATATAACGTCCCAGTAGGTAGGTATACAGGTGTTGGAAAAATGAGGATTCTAAAATATTTGTGTGTTAAATTCTGCAGGAATGAGTCGTGGCCAGGAGAAGACATCATAATAGTCGCGGCCGAATGGAGAATAGTGAACGATTCCAATCAGAAAAGAGTCCTTAAATGTAACTGCACTGTAATCAATTATGTGTCTGCAGAGCAGAGGTGTAACTTCAAGCTCTTGGGCCCTGGTGCGAAAAGTGAAATGGGGCCCTCCAGTTACCATGCATCATTTACAATGCTGGTATCTTCTTATGTGGCAGGAAGGCTTTTGGGCCCCCTCAAGCTGCTGGGCCCGGTATCGACTGCTACCGCTGCATCCCCTGTAGCTACACCCCTGCTGCAGAGCCTGTGTACAAGGCCGTCTTAAAAGCATTATGGGCCCCTGGGCAGAGCTGTGAACTGGGCCCCCGAACCAACACAACCACTCACAGGATAAAATATATACATTTTTGATAATAATAATATAGAGACCACATAGTAGTTATACAGTCCTCTGTAGATAGGTATATATACCCCCTGTAGGTAGAAATACAGTCCTCTGTAGATAGATAGGTATATACTGTATGGCCCTTGTAGGCAGGGCTGTATTTACAGCTCATGCTGCCCTAGGCACCGAGCTTTAAAATGCCCCCAAATTAGTACCGTACAGTTATATGGCATGTTTTGCCACTTTTTGGGGGCGGATTAGGAGCGTAATCTGCCCCACAAAAGCCTTAAATACTACAGTAAAATGACTGCCATTTATTGCTATGTAAATAATCAGTGTCATTGTTTGATGACACTGATTTTACTTCAGTATTTTCGCTTCATGCTGTAAGCGAGGACAAAGAGTTGATGTGAGTTGTTTTATATGTTGACCATTATAAGTATAGGAGCAGCAGATCTGTCTTGGACATACAGCGTCATTTCCTTCCGCACTTATAAACACGGAATTGCTAACGAGGAAACAATACTTTTCGGAAAAATAATTAACAGGTAGGCCGGGTTCACATGGCATACAGCGTTACGTGCCGCTATATGCCTGCTGTTGAAAGTACGCACTGGCCAGAGCGTACTTCGAACAATGCTCAGGCCAGGCCTCCATTCAGCTTAAGGTATGTTCACACTGCGTAATTGCGAGGTGTATTTTGGTGTGTAATTGAGCTGCAATTCGCCCGAAATGTGCCCTGCAATTATGGTAATTCATAGCTCTCCTATAGAGTTATGAATTACGCCTGTCTTCCCCGGCATACAATACACGCGTATTGTACGCTGGGAGAAAGAAGTGACATGTCACTTCTTCCTTTTGTTTATGCGCCGTGGATAATAGAAATGAATGGGACCGGCCCCCCGCACTTTAGAAGTACACACTGGCCAGCGCGTGCTTCTAAGGGTATGTTCACACAGCTAATTTTGGAGCTCATTTCGCTGCGTATTTCGCGGTGTACTGCGCTTAATACGTGGGGAAATGCGCCCCATGATTACATCAATCCATAGCTCTCATAGAGAACTATGGATTATTCCTCGTCCCTCCCGCATGTACAATACGTTAGAGGAGATAAGTGACGTCAATTATTCACGGCGATTACGCGCCGCGAGTAATGCATGTCTATGGGGCTGGTGGACTGCCGCCCTCCCCCCCCCCCCCCGGGCCGCGGGAGTAAGTGCTGGTCAGCGCGACTCCCAAATCACCCGGCGTATTGCGCGCACATACTGTACGCGCCGCAATTATGCCGTGTCAACATACCCTTAAACACCTGCCGCATTGCGGCGCATACAATATGTGCCGCAATACACCATGTAAACATACCCTAAACTTTCTGAAGCTTTGTAGTGGCACAAAGTAAGTGCCAGGGAATATGCTGTAAAATTCACTTAGTGAATGCCATGATATTACCTTATTTGCGTGGCATATTTTGGGCACATTGCAGTGCAATTACATGCCAAAGTATGACCTGCAGATACGTAATGTGAACATACCCTAACTTCGATTCTAACAAAGTGGAATTCATTTAGAATTTCAGGAAAACTTCAGTTCGGTTTATGGTACAAATCGTCTTTTTTTTAAAATGGCGTGACCTGGGGCAGACATCTCTGGGAGGAAGAAACACCCTCAATGACATGTGCTGACATGAAGCCAATCAGCAACCAGGGTGCTTCTGTGATGTCACAGCCCTATAAATACGGACGCCATCTTAAATTCTCACACTTCTCACTGTGCCTCCTGTCAATAAGCATCTGGCTGCTGCACTATATTGCACTCTTTACAAAACAAACTGTTTTTTTGAGCGACTGGGGTGAAAGACCTTCACAAGTGTGTCATATACACACCTGTTCCGGAACCAGCGTTATTATTTTGTTTTAGTTTGTGAGGTATTCTCCCTAAATTCCAGGTTGTGTGTTTTTCAGCCCCATATACGCCTGAATTCCATCTGGTTCACTGTGTAGGGTATTTTATACCCAAGGGTTAATTTAGCCTATTGTTTGTGGGGTAATTTGGAGTAAAATACAGGGTGTGTGTATTTTTTTGCCCCATATACGCCTAAATTCCATCTGTTTTTTTCTGTAGGGTATTTCATACCCAAGGGTTAATTTAGCCTCTTGTTTGTGGGGTAATTTGGAGTAAAATACAGGGTGTGTGTATTTTTTTGCCCCATATACGCCTAAATTCCATCAGTTTTTTCCTGTAGGGTGTTTCATACCCAAGGGTTAATTTAGCCTCTTGTTTGTGGGGTAATTTGGAGTAAAATACAGGGTGTGTGTATTTTTTTGCCCCATATACGCCTAAATTCCATCTGTTTTTTTTTCTGTAGGGTATTTCATACCCAAGGGTTAATTAAGCCTCTTGTTTGTGGGGTAATTTGGAGTAAAATACAGGGTGTGTATTTATCATATACAGACATCTCATTAAACAGAGTCAAACAGTATGTCAGACAGAGCGGTAGCAGGCCCTTCACATGCGAGTGGCAGTGGCACAAACGTTCCTGGAGCAGGCCAAGGTCGTAGCACATTAAGGTGACGTCGCAGCATGGGTGACTCAGTGAGGCTAGAACTCCCGATGTCATCTAGCGGCCTTGTGTTGACCAGCAACCCAAGGGTTCTTGATTGGTTGACTAGGTCATCAACTTCATCAACCCCAGCAAAGAGTCGGTGGGTTCATCAGACAACCCTCAGTTGGCATGGCTTGGGAACAGGTCAACTGCCCTCATCTGTCCTCAACCCGCCTCTCTCCCGTTTGGTTCCCTCAGCCAGAGAACTACTATGTGGTCTGGGCTCAGCGATACTATACAGCGAGGACGAACTCTTTGAGGACAGTCAGCAGCTACTTGGCAGCAAAAAGGTGGGGTAGACATCTGCTGCTTCTTGCAGTAGGCAGGAAAATATTGATATGGAGAGTGGCATGGGAGGTTATGTTGCTAGCAGTCAGGCTCTGCATACAGAGACCGTTGAGGAGGATAGCAGTGACGGGCAAACATACATTGATGACGATGTAGCCGATCGCACTTGGGAGCCGGGTGAAGTAAGGGCTTCATCATCATCATCATCATCGGGAGAATAGGGTGTCAGCTTGCGCATCAGGCAGCGGCGCAGCCAGAAAGTCGGTAGTGTGGCCATGAGTCAGCAGGGTGGAAGCAGTTCGAGGTCGGGGGGCCAAAGGGCCACGTGGTAGACCACCTGCTTCGCAGGTCCAAGAAAGTAGCGGCACATAGGCTCACCGAGGCAGCGGTGGTAGTATTCACTCAGTATGGAGCGTTGGCGGTAAAATCCTCTACTCGGTGGTGTGCCAGTTTTTTGCTAAGACACCAGAGGAGCCGAACATGTGTATATGTAGAATCTGTGGGCAGAAAGTGAAGCGTGGCCAGGGAGCTAACGTTGGCACTACGGCCCTGCATCAACACATGCAGCGTCACCATCCAGTGGCCTGGGAGAAACGTGTCTCAGATGTGGTGGTCCATCCTTCCGCAGCAACAGCAGCACCCAGTGGCACGCATGCCATTTCAGCCAATCAAGGCTCCACCACCTCTGCTGAAGAGAGCTGTTTGTCTTTCCCATCATCTACCGGTCCAGATGCTCCTACTCCTCACCACTCATGGTGACAGCAGTAGTTCAGCGAGGCGATTGCCAAGAGACAGCAGTATGCGTCCAACCATCCTAAGGTGCAGAAGCTGACCGTGCTCCTGTCCAAGTTGTTGGTACTGCAGTCCCTCCCTTTCCAAGTGGTGGACTCTGCACCGTTCAGAGAACTAATGGCTTGTGCCGAGCCGAGGTGGAGAGTCCCAAGCCGTTATTTCTTTTTGAAAAAGGCAGTACCAGCCCTGCTCAAATATGTAGAACAGAGGGTGGGCCAGTTCTTGAGCCTATCGCTTTCTTCCAAGGTGCACGGCAACGCGGACATGTGGAGCTGTAACTACGGTCAGGGACAGTACATGTCCTTTACGGCCCACTGGGTGAATGTGCTTCCTGCCCAGCCACACCAGCAACTTGGACAGGAGACGCCGCTTTCTCCTCCACATTGTCAAACTGCTGATCCTGCGCCAATGTCCGCCTCCTCCTCCACCACCACCTCAGCCTCCACAAGACTAAGTGTTGCTCCATCATACCACATGTGCATGGCACAGCGGTTCTACACCTGGTTTGCTGGGCGAACGAAGTCACACAGGGGAGGAACTGCTCCGCATCTTGCAATAAGAAATCAATGTGTGGCTTTCTCAGCGACAACTGCAAATTGGTACCATGGTGACAGACAATGGAAGGAACATGGTGTCCGCGCTGCACCGCGGAAGGCTGAGCCATGCGCCCTGCA
This sequence comes from Phyllomedusa bahiana, assembly GCA_025379985.1. NCBI lineage: Eukaryota > Metazoa > Chordata > Amphibia > Anura > Hylidae > Phyllomedusa > Phyllomedusa bahiana. The sequence continues at coordinate 25,546 of JAODAL010013766.1, read as the reverse complement.
TGGCGCACGTGTTCAATCTGGTTGTCATAGGGTTCCTGAAGTCTTCCACCCATCTGCAAGACATTCTAAAAATGGCTAGAAAACTGTGCATGCACTTCATCCATTCCTACAAAGCCAAGCACACCCTCCTTTAGCTGCAGCGGCAGAACGGCCTCCCCCAACATAGGCTGATATTCGATGTTTCCACCCGTTGGAATTCCAGCCTCCATATGTTAAACCGACTGTATGAACAGAGAAAGGCCATTAACGATTTTTTTGATGATCAATGTCATTCCATTGCTTCATGTCCTGAAACAGATGCTGCAAAATCTGTCTGGTCAGGGGACTGTAGATGTGGCGACTACATCTCACGGCCACATGAGTCCAGTGGGGGCTGAACTGGAGGAGGAGGAGGACATTGAAGCACAAGCAGTGTCTGGCAAAATGAGTGTTTTTTCTACTCAGGTGACAGGAGATGACGAGCAGCCGGTGGAGGTAGAGGGAAATGAGGAAGACGAGGCAGATGACTCAGACACATCTTAGCAGTATACAGTGGAGATGGAGGCAGGAAGTCCCTCAGAGTCACTTGCGCAGATGACCCGCTGCATGCTAATTTGCCTGGCTAATGACAGCGGAATAGTCACCATCCAGCAGAGGGATGACTTCTGGCTCTCCACCCTCTTGGACCCTCGCTACCAGTCTAAAATGGGAGCCTTTTTTCCACATGACGAGAGGGAGGAGAAACTAAAGTACTATAGAGAAATCCTATGTTGTCAGTTGGCCGCTGCCTATGTGCGCCATCGTTCCTCCTCTGACAGGTCTGACCGGAGGGTTCCTCATCACTCACGTACCACTGCCACAGCTGCTGTGGGGAGGTGGGGGGGCTCCGGGACGCTGGTTGTATTTACTCACTGGGCAGGGTAGGCAGCTGCCCGGGCGGGCCCTCTGTGCCTGTGGGGCCTTCAGGCAGCCGCCTACCCTGCCCAGTGGGAAAGACGGCCCTGCCTGTGTATACTGGTAACTAGAGATGAGCGATTTAATCAAGAAAAGATGAAATCGAGTAGATTTTTATGGGTTTCTTGAACTCGATTCAATCTGATTTTTTTTCTTAAATTCAGATCATAAATCGAGATCTAGACTTGTGATCGCAACATTTTTGCTGCTTCCTGTACTTTTGGCCGCCAGCCACTCAGTGAAGAGCACAGAGGGGGGTCAAGAACATCACCAGTGGGGGTGTATGGATCTCATTGGCTGCTAAAATCACATGACACTGTTTTATCTATGTCACTGTACTTCCTGCTGAACGCCATTATGATTACAATCTGTGAACTAAACACATTGCTCTCGCTGCACTGCTTTTTTCAAAGCAGTCAGAGACACCATTTCCCAGCAAGTTCACAAAGGAAAAACTGCTAGATTCCCTATGGTTGGGGTACAGCAAGATTAGGAAATCCTAGACAGTAGGGGATTGCCCTAATGTTCTCTGCTGAAGCAAGAAATCTTTTGATTTGGTGTCATTTTTTCCATAGCACCCCATTTGATAGACAGCGATAGTCATTGTCCTATTCAAAAAAATATTTTTTTAAAAACTCTTTTCTTCTTGCTAATTTTATAGAGTGTCTGAAAGGTCATTTTTGCTGGTTTTGGGGTCATGCTGCTGTAAAAGACAGTGATAGTCAAGGTCCTATTTAAAAAAATATTGTTTAAAAAACTCTTTTCTTCTTGCAAATTTTATTCTAGTGTCCAAAAGATCCTTTTTGCTGGTTTTGGGGTCAAGTCACTGTAAAAGACAGCAATAGTAAAGGTCGTATTGAAATTTTTTTATTTCAAATACTCATTTCTTCTTGCAGGTTTTATTCTGAGTGTCCATAGGGTCATTTTTTGCTGGTTTTGGGGTCAGGCTACTGTAAAAGGGGTGCCAAGGGTACCAACAGGGCAGTACTCCTGTCAAGGGCCCTAATCAAAAAGGGGCCCAGTGATAAAAATGGGGTGGGGGCCCCATTTGATTTAGCTTCATGGTGCCCTGAAATGGTTAATAGATGATTGACGGCAGCCCTGGCTACCACTGCATCCCTAAAAACTACGGCCCTGCAAGCTGAACCTCTGTGTTCCCGTTGGGATGTTCTTGCTGCCACCATTATATAAACAGGGTTCTTGGGCCCTGGTGCAAAAAGTGATAGGGGGCTCCTGCGTTACCTGTGCCTTTTTCCAATACCGGTGTCTTCTTATGTTTTCAAAGGGGCCCCGTGCAGCTGCAAACCGTTTGCACCTCGTATAGCTATGCAGTCCTAAAATTTTTCAGTTAGCCATTGAAAGGGAAATTATATTTTTAACCTGTGAGAAGTAATTTAGCTGAAAAAAAAATGGGGCCCATAGTGGGGATAACTGAGACATGGGCTGGACGAGAGCTACAACTGGGCGGTTAACTTACAGAGTTACAGTCTATTTAGAAGAGACCGGAAGGACTGGAAGGGGGGAAGTGTATGTCTCTATATAAAATCCTGTCTGAAGCGCATGCGGGAAAGATATAGGTACAGGTAATGAACATGTGGAATCATTATGGGTAAATATACATGGGGGCAACAATGACAATATAATACTAATATGGGTCTGCTATAGGCCCCCAAATATAACAGAACCTATAGAAGATGTACTCCTCAGGCAAATAGATGAGGCAGCTAATCAGAATGAGGTTGTTATTATGGGGGGACTTTAACTACCCGACATAAATTGGGGAAACTGAAACCTTTTAGCTCTCATAAAGGAAACAGGTTTTTGTCAATAACTAATAAAAATTACCTTGCCAAATGGTGAAGGAACGACTACAGGAAAGGCCCTTTCTAGACTTAATATTCACTAAAAGACCTGACAAAGTAACAAAGGTACGGTTAGGGCATTAGGAAATAGTGACCATAATATAATAAATTTCCTTTTATCCTTCAATAGAGTTTTTTTGTCAAAGAGCCACAAAAACACTGAATTTTAGGAAGGCTAATTTTATTCTGCTTAGGGAGGCCCTAAACAGTATTGACTGGGACAATGTGTTTAAAAATGGCAGAAAAAATAATAAATGGGATATTTTTAAAAACAGCTTAGGCGCCCACTGTGAGAGGTGCATACCTTATGGTAATAAAATAATTAGAAACAGGAAAAACCCAATGTGGATCACCAGAGATGTAAAGGAGGAAATAAATAACAAAATGAAAGCACTTCATCTATTAAAATAGGAGGGCAGTGAAGAGGCGCTAAGAAGCTATAAGGAAAAAAATAAAGTGTGTAAAATAATGATAAAGGCAGCAAAGCTGGAGACAGAAAGACATATTGCCATAGAAAGTAAAAGTAACCCCAAATATTTTTTAACTATATAAATAGTAAAAAGATTAAAACAGAAAATGTTTGCCCTCTGAAAAGTACTGAGGGAGAGACTGTAGAGGGTGGTGAGAAAAAAGCAAACCTATAAAACAAATTTTTTCTCCACCGTATTTACCGAGGAGGATGACCTTTCTGTTGATGAGAAGAGGGAGGAGGTAAACTCCAACTTAAACTCCAACTCTTGTCTAACCCAGGAAGAGGTACAGCACCATCTTAAGAAGATTAAAATAGACAAAGCCCCAGGTCCTGTTGAGGGAATTAAGTGATGTCATAGATAGGCCCCTATTCTTAATATTTATGGACTGTCTAATAATGGGGTATGTCCCAAAGGATTGGCGCATAGGAAATGTGGTGCCAATATTCAAAAAGGGGTCAAAAAGTGATCCTGGAAACTATAGGCCAGAAAGCTTAACCTCTGTTGTTGGTAAAATGTTTGAAGGTGTTCTAAAAGATGCTATACTGGAATATCTCACTGAAAATAAATGTATGATGCCGTTCCAGCATGGGTTTATGAAAGTTCGGTCATGTCAAACTAATCTCAGCAGATTCTATGAGGAAGTTAATTCTAGACTGGATCGGGGTGAGGCACTGGATGTCATATATTTAGATTTTTCTAAAGCATTTGATACGGTGCCACATGAAAGGTTGGTAAGTAAAATGAGAATGCTTGGACTGGGGGAAAATGTGTGCAAGTGGGTAAGCAACTGGCTAAGAGATAGAAAACAAAGGGTGGTAATTTACAGTGCATACTCAGACTGGATCCCTGTTACTAATGGGGTACCAGTATTGGGCCCTATCCTCTTTGACATCTTCATTAATTATGTTACACGGAGATTGCACAGTAGAATATCGATCTTTGCAGACAACACTAAGCTCTGTAAAGTAATCAACACAATAGAGGATAATGTGATATTACAAAGGGATCTGGATAAGTTGGAGGCCTGGGCAGAGAAATGGTTCAGATGAGGTTTAAAACAGATAAATGCAAGGTTATGCACATGGGGAGGAAAAATCCATTACATGACTACATTTTAAATGGAAAAACGCTGGGTAAAAGTGACATGGAGAAGGACTTGGGAAACCTGGTGGACAGTAAACTTAATTGTAGCAGCCAGTGTCAGACAGCAGCTGCCAAGGCAAATAGGATCATGGGGTGTATTAAAAGGGGCATAGATGCACACAATGAGAACATTATTCTCCCATTATACAAGTCACTGGTTAGACCACACATGAAATATTGTGTACAGTTTTGGGCACCAGTGCACAGGAAATACATTTTATTACTTGAACAGTTACAAAGACAGGAAACAAAAATAATAAAAGGACTGGGTGGACTGCAATATCCAGAAAGATTAGCAAGATTAGGGTTAATTAGTTTAGAGAAAAGACGGCTTCAGGGGACATAATTAATATGTTTAAATACATCAAAGGTCAATATAGAGATCTCTCCCAAGATTTATTTATACCCAGAACTGTATCTATAACAAGGGGCATCCTCTATGTCTTGAGGAACGAAAGTTTCTATATAAACATAGAAAGGGATTCTTTACTGTAAGAGCAGTGAGACTATGGAACTCTCTGCCAGAGGAACTTGTCATGGTGAATTCAATAACAGAGTTAAAAAAGGTTTGGATGCATTTCTGGAGTGTAATAATATAACAAGTTATAGTGTCTAGGATTCTGGAGAAGGGTCGTTGATCCAGGGATTTTTCCGATTGCCAGATTGGAGGCGGGAAGGAATATTTTCACTAAAATGAGGACAATTGGCTTCTACCTCATTGGGGTTTTTTGCCTTCTTCTGGATCAACACTTTAGCACAACAGGCTGAACTGGATGGATGCTTTGTCTTTTTTCGGCCTTACAAACTATGTAACTATGTAAATAATTATTTTCTGTGACTCTTAGAGCCAAATTGTCTTCACTAAGTTGTACCACGTATGCAGTTTACTGTTCTGGATGGTAATTCAAGCTTCTCCTCACCTGTTTCGGTATAAAAATTAACCTGATCATCTTCTCCCATTGACTTTAATGGGAATCGGCGATTGATCGAGATCGAGAACAAAAATCAACACGATTTTCTTTCAAATCGGCAACCGACTCAATCTAGATTTTTTACTGATTGCTCATCACTACTGGTAACCACCACCATATGGTCATTATATGGTGGTAATATTCAGTCTGCAGAACCTGTGTACACTGGTATCTACCACTATATGGTCACTATATGGTGGTAATATTCAGTCTGCAGAGCAGGGGCGTAACTACCGGCGTAGCAGACATAGCAACTGCCCCAGGTCCAGGCCCTTCGGGGGCCCAGGCCCCGGGGCAACTGCTACCACAATAGTTCATCTCTTGTGCCTGGGCCCTCTGGCCCAAGCGGTCAAAGGCAGGACTGCTCAGTGTTAGCAGAGCGGAGCCTAGGCGCAGGCCCACAGTGCTGACTTGAGAGTCCTGCCTGCCTGGCTATATATGGCCCCTATAGCTACCCAGATCCTACCTGCCTGACTATATATGGCCCCTAAAGCTACCTAGACCCTGCCTGCCTGACTATATGGGGCTTATAGCCTACCCTAAACCCTGCATGCCTGACTAGATATGGCCCCTATAGCTACCTTGACCCTGCTTGCCTGACTATATATGGTCCCTATAGCTACCTCGACCCTGCCTGACTGACTATCTGGGGCCCCTATAGCTACATAGACACTGCCTGCCTGACTGTATGGGGCCCTATAGCTACCTAGACCCTGCCTGACTATATATGGTCCCTATAGCTACCTAGACCCTGCCTGCCTATATATGGCCCCTATAGCTACCTAGACCCTGCCTGCCTGACTGTATGGGGCCCTATAGCTACCTAGACCCTGCCTGCCTGACTATATGGGGCCCTATAGTTACCTAAACCCTGCCTGCATGACTATACGGGGCCGTACATCTACCTAAACCCTACGTGCCTGACTATAGGAGGCCCTATAGCTACCTAAACCCTGCCTACCTAGCTATATGGAATCTATACCCTACCTAAACCCTGCAGGCCTATATCGTCCCTATTCCTTACTTAAACCCTGCCTGCCTACCTATATAGCCCCTATGGCCTACCTAAAGCCTTCCTGTCTATTTGGGGCCTCCTATAGCCTATGTATCTAACTCTGTGGGCCCCACCTATAGCCTATCTACCTAGCTACCTGGGGCCCATCTACAGCCTTACTGTGGTCCACCTACTGCCTACCTAACTACCTGTAGTGCTAAGAGATTTATTGACCATCCAGAATCCATATTGACATAAAATGTAGATTATGGATGGTGAAGGGTGGAATGTAGTGCTAAGAGATTTATTGACCATCCGGTATCCATATTGACAGTATCTCTTTAAGAATAATAGATCTTAATAGCTAGTCTTTAAGCTGTAAATTTCCTAACTCCTGGTAATGATGAATGTTGCTCAAACAGTTTGTTTTGAGAATGCTGCACCACATAGACATAGCTTTGTTACTGAGATAACACTACCCACGGAGAAATCATGGGAACACAGGTGTTCATCACTGATGACCAGGAGGGCTCAACATCTGGTGATGGATTTTTCCAGTGCCAGGTTAACCTCTTAAGAACTGGCCATTCGAAGGAGGGAGGCCTTATACTGGAAAAATACTGATCTGTTAGCTTATGTAACACTTGGTTACACAGGCATTTGCAAATATATAAGCTGGGAAGGTTTGCTGTGAAGTTAGAAGTATCTGGACTTGTGGGCTATAGAGGGACGCCTCACCGCCACAGTGTCGTATCCCAGGAATATCTCTCTATCTTCGCTAGCCAGCTGATGTTATGGATAGATGATGCTGTTAAGATTCCTGGTGAAGCTTTGACCTGTACAAGGGGGCAGCGGTGCACGGTGTTGATCTCAGGAATATCTCTCTATCTTCGCTGGCCCTTTTTTACCAGCTGATGCCAATAGATGATGTTTATAAGATTCCTGATGAAGCTTTGACCCATATATAGGTGTGATGTACGTATTTGTAATCCATATTATGCGTGCTGTGTCTTTGTAATCACTATTATGCGTGCCTTGCCTTTATAATCTATATTATGCAAAAGTATACACAATATCACACTATCTTCTTTTAGCTTTATGTAATCACTAAATTCTTCATATAATAAAGTAAATAAAGCATTTGATGTTGCCTTCTTTAAAGCCGTATCCGACCCCTCAAGTAGTTGTCTAAACACTACCTGGGCCTAGCAAAAGCCTACTTACCTATCTGGGGCCTACCTACCTAACTGGGGCCTAACTACTTCCTACCTACGGCAAATCTAACTACCTACCTGTAGCCTACCTACCCAATTGAGAACTGCCTAACTACTGACTACTTACCTAGTACCAATCTACCCACCTACCTGGGTCCTATGTACTGCCTACCTACCTACCTGAAGCCTAATGTGGGTCTACCTACCTGGTAACATGATTCTGAGAGGTACAGGCCATAGCTGTAACACATTCTCCTGGGGGTGAAGCCTCTGTTCCTCCCCTATAGGTTAATGGGTCTATATGCTTGGGCCTGTGCCCAAACCTCCCACACCTGGAAAGTTTGTTTCGAGGTGGGGGGCAGGGAGTGAAGTGCTGGAAAAGTGAGGATTCTAAGGTATTTGTGTCTAAATCTGCAGGGACAAGTGGTGGCCGGGAGAAGTCATCATGGCGGTCTGGACCAGATGCAGAACAAAAGGGAAACTCAACAACTCGTCAGAGAAACGTCACCTGTGAAGTCACAAGATGTAACTACACTTTCATCACATATGTCTGTAGAGTCTGTGTACCCTAGTATATACCACTATATGGTCCCTATATGGTGATAATATACAGTCTGTAGGGCACCTGTGTACACTGGTATATACCACTATATGGTCACTATAAGAGGTTAATATAGGTCTTTGTATACTGATCTTTATTCAGTAATAGTATATGGGTATTTTTCAGTCACTATGTGGTGGTAATTTGTGGTCGTTCTGACAGTATCATCAGGTTCCTTTTTAGTATCGTTATTTGTAATGTTGGTCTTTGTATAGTGGGATGTGTTTGGTAGCAGTATGATGGTGATATCTATGGTGAGGTAATAGCTCCTTGTATTATCTAGTAACTGCATGACCTAAGAGGTCCCCGTAAAGGTTCGTGGGAGGAGAGAGGTGGGGGGGGGGGCATCCAAAAGTTTACTTTGGGGCCCGGGCTTCTCTAGTTACGCCCCTGCGGCAGAGCCTGTGTACACTGGTACCTACCACTATACTGTATGGTCACTATATGGTGGTAGTATAGAGTCTGTGTACACTAGTAGCTACCACCATGTGGTCACTGTATGGTTGAAATATTGGTTGAAGTGTAATGGTTTAGATTCAGGCACAGTTTGGCAGCATCTTCCAGCTCTCCTGGATGCTGTATAGGCTATCCAACATCCATGAAAACTTGGTGATGCCAAACCCCTGAATTATCTTTCTTCCAGAGCCATTACACAGTAGTTGAGTATAGTGGGCATGACCTTTGTGAAAGGCCATTGCTTGGTGTAAAGAGGGAGTGGTCTATTCAAATTTTTGGGGGCGGTGTCTTCCCTCTTTCGTTAGTATATGCATTAATAGATATATAATAAATCTGATTTATAATTTAATCCTTTTGCATACCTCGTTTCAATAGTGAGGATCCAAAAGACTTCTCTATGCATTAGGAGTTTTCTCCAATCTCCACCTCTAACTGGCTTGTGCACTTTCTCCAGTGCAATAACTTTGAGACCATTAATACTACCATTATGTGTATCACAAAAATGTTGTGACGCACCTGAGATCAATCGCAGGCTAGGATAGGTAGCATCATAAATGTGTTCTCGCATACGTTGATGTAAACATCTTGCAGTGCAACTAATGTATTGCAACTTGCACACTTCACAAAAAATCATATAAACAACATATTTTGATTATCAGTTAATATAACTGTGAATTTTGTATTTCCTATTGGTATTTCTAGAAACCAAAAAGTGGCTTTTTGAATGAATATTCATAAACTACATCTATTTTGCCTACATTAATAACAGCCTGCAGTTTTAATCCACGATGCAGTATCTCTATATAATATACAGTTAACAAAAAGGCTGGGAGAAACAAGGTTGCCGATTGTATTAGATCTTCTTGATACAAACTTACAACCCTACTTCAAAATTTGTTTAAGCCTGAATCCACATATAACATGAGTAAAAAAGCTTTTTATCATATTACCAACCTGAGGAAATTTGTTAACTTACAGTGTAGAAAAATAAATGGCCTTGTCATTATGTGTCAGTGTATTTTTTGAGTTATATAGTAGATCTTTGCAACTTTTTTATCTGCTATTCTCATAGCTTTATATAGGCTCTGTATAGAATATCCTCTATTATTTAGTCTAGATGAAATATATTTCTTCTCTTTGTGATAGTCTAACATCTGGCTGCAAGTCGCTTTATATTCTCCATCTGGAAGGTTGGTTATGACATGTTTGGAGTGACAACTTGTGGCATGCAATGTAGCATTGCCAGAAACCAGCTTTCTACAGGTGGTAATTGTCACAATTTGTTTATTAACATTCCCTGTCAGAAGAAAATCTAGAAAAGAGATTTTAGAAGAACTAAATTGATATATGAATTTGAGGTTATCTTCATTATTATTGAGATATGAAACAAACTCTGGTACGGAAGATACAGATCCCTTCCAAATGAGTAACGTATCATCTATGTGTCTCACGTATTGCAAGTTGCAAAAGGATTTTGTATGGAATATATGTACTTTTCCCCCAACCAAGAAACATATTTGTTTGCCAGTGAGGGGAAAACATGCCCCCATTGGACATCTCTGTATTTGTAAAACAGTATCCCTTGTTGAAATAAAATAGTAATGGCACAATAAGAAAGAAATAACAGAAACAATATATCCTTTCAATTGTAAGCTATACGTAGTATATTTGTTTAACTGATCTGCCATTGCAGCAACAGCTTTTTCATATGGGAGAGCAGTGTAAAGAGCAGCTATGTCATATGAAATCCAGGAATATGTTGGTGGCCATGTAATTTTATCCATGACTCTCAAACATCCCTGGAGTCACAGGCATAGCTGGTTGCTCTTAGATCCAAAGGTTGGAGATATTGATCAAGCCATATGATTAATTTTTAAAAAATGTAACCGATTCCTGAAATAATAGGTCTAAGGGGTGGTGGAAACATCTCCTTATGAACCTTTGGAAAAGCATGCAATATGGGTATTATGGGAAATTTATTGATCATACTATCTCTTAGCTTGTCATTGGTAACTACCAGAGAGCAACCTTGATCTAATAGATTCTCAAATTGTTGGCTAAACACATCTGTGGGGTCTGACTACAAAATACAAGTAGAGGAGCGATATTGGCTTGACTAATATTCCTTTTTGCTTCCAAAGATTCAGTGAATCAGAAGTAAATTGAGGATTTGTTACAACAAATAGAGGCCGCAGTGAGCTTCCCAGCTGCTTTTCCATAATGCCTTGTGATATGCAGATGCTTAGTAGTGGGCTAAAGGGCAATCAAAACACTACACACCTTAACTGGTGCTCTCCTCAAGGAGAGATGTTCCCCTTTTCTCAGCTACTCATTGCCTCCCACCCAGTCAAGCCAGTATCGCTCTGCTCTACACTGATGAGGGGCAAAACCCCGAAACGGTCGTATGTAGATGAGCGATATTGGCTTGACTAATATTCCTTTTTGCTTCTCAAAGATTCAGTGAATCAGAAGTAAATTGAGGATTTGTTACAACAAATAGAGGCCGCAGTGATCTTCCCAGCTCCTTTCCCATAATGCCTTGTGATATGCAGATGCTTAGTAGTGGGCTAAAAGGCAATCAAAACACTACACACCTTAACTGGTGCCCTCCTCTAGGAGAGATGTTCCCCTTTTCTCAGCCACTCATTGCCTCCGACTCAGTCAAGCCAGTATCGCTCTGCTCTACACTGATGAGGGGCAAAAACCCGAAAAGGTCGTATGTAGATGAGCGATATTGGCTTGACTAATATTCCTTTTTGCTTCTCAAAGATTCAGTGAATCAGAAGTAAATTGAGGATTTGTTACAACCAATAGCGGGTGCAGTGAGCTTCCCAGCTCCTTTCCCATAATGCCTTGTGATATACAAAATACAATAAACTTTATCATCCGCCAACATGTTGGTAATTAACTTTCTATAAAGATCACTATCCAGTACAACTATTGAGCCTATCTTATCACAATTACCTACCACAATATAAGGATTATCTATTAATTGCTGTAAATTCAGATTTAGTAAGATTAGAATTGGATTGTTGAGTTTTAACATACAAATCTCTGAGTTCTGATTCAACAATATTTTTAAATTCTTCCATAATGGGGGCCCAAGACTGCACTGGAAAAAAAATCTGAATTTTTGTGACATCTCAACATTATGTATTTTACTGGATATTACTTGTTTCATTAGACTGTGACTGCAAGTTATTGAGAACTATAACCAACATTTGTTCTGAAAAATTCAAATCATGATATTCATTAGGTGTAAATGATTTATGAATATTTTTCCCTGACTGTTGAATGGCCTCTTATGAAAAATTGTTTTTTTTTTAACTGTGAGGAGTCTGATGAATCAGTTCACAGCTTTGATAGTGTTATAAAAAGTCCTTGTATAGACAAAATTCAGTCCTTTACTTAAAGGGGTTTTATCATTTGAAGCTTTCGTACACTTGAGCTGATTCTATCAGTTTCAGTTTCAAATACAGGAGTCTCTTCTCTCAGTAGGCATGTCTCTCTTGACAGGAGGCGTGTCTCCCCTCACTGAAGAGCTGTGACATCATCATTCTGTGATGGCAGAGGAATGGAGAGGTTGTCAGCTCTGCAGCCCTCCTGTTCTGCTTCTCATGCCTGCAGAGCTCTCAGCTGCCTCCCAGGCTGCACAAGTTCCTTCTAACCAGAGCCCCTGCATTGCTGTAATCAGTTATACATACAGTCTAAACTAATGAAACAAATGTGAGGAAGGCACGCTGCCCTCCCCCCTCATTCCCCTCTGTTATCAGTTAGGAGGTCGAGCAGACTGTATTAGGCTGTGTTATATGGGTGATGGGAACAGACTGTATAAGGCTGTGTTATGTGAGGGGAGAGCAGTATATAAAACTGTTTTATATGAGGGGAGAGTGAATCTGTTAAAGACTGTTTATATGTCCAGATCCTTTACATAGAGCTGAGATAGGAGCATAGAGAAGCTGAGGCACCTAGTTTCACTTTCATTATCCACAGATCAGAGGGGAGTAAGCAGAGAGTGCAGGCAGCCAATCACAGCACAGGTGGCATTTCCCATCCAGGAGCGTGTCCAAACAGGCTGAATGAAATGTCAGTCAGCCAATCACAGAAAAGGGGGCGTGTTCCATCCAGCTGCTGCAGAAATAGCTATAGATGTACAGAAAAGCTCATATCCACTATTCTAAGTGACTAAAGTAATGCAAACCAATTATAAAAGTGCTTATTTTTACTGTTCCCATCATTTGAAATATGATCTTTGTAGCGAGAAAACCCCTTTAACACTTTCCATTGTGTCGTAGACAAACTGCAAGCTGATAAATTAACCACAGTTATGTGCTCCATGGTGTCAGTTACTTCCTTATTTGGTTGTACGTCTGTTGTGCACGTCTAGTATGATATCTTGGGCCAACTGTGCCTGTGTCTCTTCACCACCCTACATGTTCTTTTGGGGTCAGTCTCCATTCCTACGGTCTGTATGCGTTTTTTTTTTTTATGTTGTATTTGAGCTCTAGGATGATTATAATTAGAGTAACTTGGGGTATATTAATCTGTAGCTTCTAGATCTGAATCAGATGTATCAGTATATCCCTCTACGTGGCTGTTATTTATTGGATTAAAGTCCACCCATTTATATCGCCCCTGATTCTTATTTTTCTTGAAGATGGATGGTAATGGTTTATTTTTGCTTTGCCATTTGTAAATAGAGTCAGAGAAAAATTCCTCTGAATCCTGGCAATCCAATCTCAGCAGCTTGGTAACTATACAAAGAGGAGGGGCTTTCCCCTTTTTATCCATCCCGCCCCCGACATGTGCACTGGTGTAGATTGTTTTTTATGACAGCTGGGGGTCTAACAGAGGCAGGGAGCCCTGGAATAGACTATATCAAGTCCTTGACGTTATGAGTGGCACCGCAGCCCGCAGGATGGGCTGTGGGCTAACTTGTGCCCTCATGGTGTCCCCTGCACCGGGGACGAGTGGTGCTGTGATCTGCATATCGGGCTGTATGTGCACTCATTCTCCCGGGTCCATCCACTTACCTAGCCACGCTCCTGCTTCCATGCGTCCCCGCTCCTTAGGCCGCTCAGGTTTAAAGGGAGAGCGTGCTGGTACTTGGTTGATTGTCGGCCGCTGACCCTATATAACAGCTACACCTCCAACACACCTCCACCGGATCTTTGGTGCTCTTCGCCTAATGAGAAAGCGTTCCAGAAGCCTTGTCTGCGTTTCCTGTGTACCGAACCCTTCGCTTACGTTTATCGACCACGAACCTTCGCCGCCTGTCCTGACCTTCCTGCCTGTCGCTGACTACGAGTTTGCCCAAAAGACTTTGTACCTCGCTGCACCTCAGCTGCCTCTACAAGCAAGTTGAGTCAGGGGTAGCGACCGGGTGGAATCCATCCTGTCTTGAGGCGGGCTCTGGTGAATACCAGGACCCACTTAGACTCTGCTCCCACTTAGACTCTGCTCACTTGCCTCTGACTTTCTGCAATTCTCTTTAGCACCTGAAGCTCAGCAGAACTTATTGCATGTCTGGATGAGTGCAGTAACTGAACACTGGTCAGTGCAGAAGACCATCACGTTCTCCATGTAGAGTGAGATGACATGACAAATTTGCTTTTTCAAAATTGCTCACTTACATATGACAGTGTAATACCTTATAAATAACAGTCACCAAAAAATACACCTATACATGGAGAAAATATTCCAGATGAATGATTGTTACTAAGCAAAAAACTCCAACAATATCAATACCCAAAACTATTACTACTTAAGGATCAAATAATACTGCCAGACCATGGCCAAACGTGACCACCAGATGTGACTATCAGTTGTACACAGGCTCTGAAGATATATATTAACGCCATACAGGGACCGTATAGTGGTAAAAACTAGTTCTATGTTGGCTCTGCAGATATAGAAAAAGTGATTACACTGAAGTTACATTTAGTGACTTACAGGAGACGTCTTTTCTGATCGGAGTCGTTCACTTTCCCTTCTCTTCTCCATCCAGCCCAAGACCGCCATAATGACTTCTCCCAGCCATGACTTGTCTCTGCAGAATTTATCACACAAACATTTTAGAATCCTCGCTTTTCCAGCACCTATATACCTACCTGCTGGAGGGTTTATATAACTCCCTTCCTGATGGGAATTTATACAGGAAAGCATGGTGACGCCCTATCACCACAGCAGCTGGTTTTTCTATGACAGAATGGGATGGGAGTTCCTTTATAGGCCCCTAGTAGGTAGATTTATAGGCAGATAATAGAGCCCCTAGTATATAGATAGGCAGGTAATAGGGCCCCCCGTATATAGCTAATTAGGTAATATGGCCCCCAGTATAGAGCTAATTAGGTAACATGGCCCCCAGTATATAGATAATTAGGTAACATGGCCCCCAGTATATATATAATTAGGTACCATGGCCCCCAGTATACATACAATTAGGTACCATGGCCCCCAGTATACATAATATTAGGTAACATGGCCTCCATTATACATATAATTAGATAATATGGCCCCCAGTATATATGTATAATTAGATAATATGGCCCCCAGAGTATATATATTATGATACTGTCGCCCCCAGTATTTGTATAATAAGATAATATGGCCCCCCGTATATAGACGCTCTAGATACTTAGATAATATGGCCCCCAGTGTATAAAATATATATATATATATATATATATATATATATATATATATATATGAAAAAAGGCAGCACTTCCCTTGATGATTCGGGTGCCAGCTATACAAAAACTCCCGTCAGAGTCCAGCATATAAAAGAAAAAAAATAGCGGCACTCACTCTTTGAAAAAAATTCAACAGTGCTTTATTGCATGTCTAAGGAGGGCGACGTTTCAGCTCAGAATGAGCCTTTTTCAAGCAAACATTGGGTGGAAGTCTCAAATATTTATAGTGCAACGTGTTTACAAATGCAAATGACTGTGTATAACAAAGTAAAAATATAAACAAGCATGATAAGCATACAATCACTGAAGTAAATACATCAATAACGAAATCCAAAGTGAGATAAAATACATATGAAAGTGTAGCAAACGTTTAATTCATTTTAAGCAAAACAGTGTAACAATATACATTATTATAAAAGTGTCAATACTAAATATAGTATGATGAACTCCTCCTACCAAACTGTTGAATAACAAACGATCTCTCAATGGAGCGAAACTAGCTGGCGTCCTCTGCAAGACAATGCGCATGATCAAAGACTTCACAGACAACTTCAGACCGACGCAGTGAACACTGAAAAGTGCGGCGCCATTTTAGAAACTGGAAAGCCCTTAGAAATGATTTGCACAGATGCAATAGATACTAAAGAAACCTCCAGCGCCATCAAACAAAAAGGAAAGCCAACAGAACAGCCTTCACAGATGCGCTAGACAGAATGTTAAGAAAAGTAAAAAATAATAACTTGAAATAAATAAACAAATTTAAAATAATAAATAATAAATAAAAAAATATAAGAAATAAAGTAAAAAGAAAAATATAATTATAAGCCCATTAATAATATTACATAGAGTATGGACGAAAACGTGTCAAGGAAACCATGACAAACTATATCCACAATGTGAACACAGCGTGTAGAGGATAGCCAGTTCTGGACGGTATCCTACAGAGACGCAACATCCAGACACCGGCTTACACCCTGGCCACAACTCTCACTGTATAAATTAAGTGGAGAAAAGAAGCCTGGTGTATTCTAAAGGAGACCGTGTATTCAGCCACCAATAGATAACCCAGACAGTATTCCCACATCTCATTAGTGACTCCTCACCAGTATTTAATATATAGGGCTAGAATAAATAAATAAATAAATAAATATATAAATAAACAAAAATAAAAATAAATAAATGAATAAATAAATATATAAACAAAAATGAAAATAATAATAAGAAAACAAAAACAATATTATTAATAATAATAATAATAATAATAATAATAATAATAATAATATCCATAATTTATTGAAAAAAGACAAAGCAAAAATAAAAAAAGAAGAAGAAAAGAAAAAGATAAGAATATGAAGATATTATCATGTGCATTGTCAACAGAATAAACAACCAAAAAATAAAAAAAATAGCAAATTATAAGGTTTTTATTCCATAAAGTAAAAATAAAAAATAAAAGATATCAATTGATAGGAGGGAATTCATCGTATTCTCCACTATATCATCTGAAAAAAAGAAAAAAGAGAAGAAAATTAAAAAATATATACTTCTAGGAAAATACAAAATCCAATTTACATAATGACCAAAAGATCAAAGAAAGAACCACCCACTTAGAGGCCTCTAGAGATCGGGAAAAGGAAACCACAAATATAGCTACACATATTATATCTATTTAAACATTTTAGAATTGATTTTAAATTCAATATTTAAGCCACCTGGTTGTAATGCCTTTAATTTGTATATCCATTCAAGCTCTTTCTTTTTAAGTATAGTAAGACGATCCCCTCCTCTTTTAAGTGGAGGAACATTGTCAATGATTATACGCTTCAAGTCCCATTCAGTGTGATTTTTGTCTCGGAAATGTTTGGAAACAGGGAGATCAACGCGTTTTTTGCAAATTGAATATCTGTGACCATTAAGGCGCGTTTTGAGGTCACAAGTGGTTTCTCCCACATAAATTTTATTACATGGACACCATAATACATATATAATCCAGTCCGAATTGCATGTAAAAAAGGATTTTATAGGAAAAGACTCATTAGTATTAGGATGAATAAAAACATCTCCCTTTACTATAAGTTTACAATTAATGCAGTTCAGACATGGAAAAGTCCCTGTTTTTGGTTTACTGAGGAAGGTTTGTCTAGATTTAATTACCGGAGTAATTTGGTTTTTAACCACTCTGTCCCTAATGTTACTTGGACGTCTATAGGACATGAGTGGAGGGATTTTAAATTGTTCAATATGCGTATAACTATTTTTGATTATGCTCCAGTGTTTCCTCAAAATTTGCGAGATTTGTAAACTCATATCATTATAGGTGGAGACAAAGGGAATTCTAGCAACCTGTTTTTTGCTAGTGGTAGAACAAAGAGAAGTTCTATCAATATTTTTAACACGGTTTTTGTGTGATTCTATAAGTTTTTTTGGATAACCTCGTTCTTTAAATTTATTACCCATTCTTTGTAATGACTCTTCACATTTAACAGGATCCCCAACTATTCTCTTAACACGTAGCATTTGGCTATATAGAAGAGATTTCTTCATGCTAGGAGGATGACAACTTTCAAAGCTCAAAAGAGTATTACGATCTGTTGGTTTTACATATAGTTCTGTTTTAACAGTTGAACAATCTTTAATAATTATAGTGTCCAAAAAGTTACTGAATCCCTTGAAACACTAGCAGTAAATTCAATGTTAGGGTGTATATTGTTAGGAAAAATAAGGAATTCTCTCAACCCCTCATCTGAACCTGTCCAAATCATAAAGATATCATCGA
The DNA here is from genome assembly GCA_025379985.1 of Phyllomedusa bahiana. Classification (NCBI taxonomy): domain Eukaryota; kingdom Metazoa; phylum Chordata; class Amphibia; order Anura; family Hylidae; genus Phyllomedusa; species Phyllomedusa bahiana. The sequence continues at coordinate 7,431 of JAODAL010013766.1, read as the reverse complement.
TGAATCTCCACCACCCCAGCACTTTGCTGAAGTGGGGAGATCCATAGATAAAATCCTCTTCCAAGAAGGAGACAAAAATATTAGCATAGGTGGGCGCGACATTCGTGCCCATAGCTGTTCCATGTAATTGTAAGAAAAAGGAGTCACCAAATAAGAAATAAACAAGTTAGGATCAATTGAAGCAGAGTGAGAAGAAATTCCTTACCATTATTGGAAAAATTCATCTCACTCAAAGCTCTAGCAATTGAATTGATTCTACTTGTATGGTCTATAAAAGTATATAGACTGGTGATATCAAGAGACACTAATACAGCTGATTCAGGGATATTAATTTCCTTTAATTTAACCAAAAAGTCAGTGGTATCCCTAATGAATGATTTTGCTTTAAATGTGAAATTTCTCAAGATTTTGTCCAAAAAGATGGAGGCATGGTTAAAGATGGAGTCCCTACCTGAAACAATTGGCCTCCCTGGAGGGTTATTTAAAGTTTTGTGAATTTTGGGTAGGAGATACATAACAGGGGTGACTGGATATTGAATTATCAAAAAAGTTTTAAGATTTTGATCTATAATATTGTTTTCAAAAGCTTCATCAATGACCGATTTTAATTTTTTACTGAAATCAAATTTAGGGTCCCGCTCTAATCTGCGATATACTAGGCGGTCAGAAAGTTGTCTATTGGCCTCATCAATATATTTTGATGTGTCCAAAACAACAACTGCTCCCCCTTTGTCCGCAGGTTTAATTGTAATACTTGGATTATTACATAATTCATTAAGAGCTGTTATCTCAGTGGACAATAGATTAGGGTGTTGTAATATCTTATTAGAATGTTTTGTCTTTAATTGTTCGAAATCTAATTGTACCAGTTTATGAAAAGTGTCTAATTGAGGCGAGTAGACAGGTGGAACAAAATCACTAGATAAATATAGATCACATTATTTCAACATAAAGTCAACCTTATTGGGTGCATTATCGAGTGGAACAACATTAGAAGTATCACATTTTTCATTTTGCCATATACAAATTTTAAGTCTCCTAAGCAATTGTTGTAGATCTAATTCTAGGTTAAACCAATCAGTTGGAGCAGTGGGGTAATAAGATAGTCCTTTAGACAAAACCTGTATTTGAGCAGAGGTTAAAGTAATAGATGAAATATTTACCACATTAGACATGTCAGGAACTTGAGGTACAACTAAATCCGGTTGTTCTTCTGTACTTTCTGACGTTGTTTCAAGTTTTTCTGGTTTCTTGTCTTTACAGTTCCTCTGTCTTCTCCCACCTCTCCTGGTGGGTCGCTGTTTTGCATAGTGCTTAATCCTAAAAAATCAGCATATTGTCCCAACATACTAGAGTCCTGTTTAAAGGCCCGTTGTTTCCTTGATGTTTTAAAGTGTGAGGGTCTAGATGGGTTATCTTGTTTCCATGCATACACAAAACCTGTTTCATAATCACGTATATCTCGTTGCCATTTATGTCTCTTTCCTTCTTCCAAATCCGCTTTAAATTTCGATAAATACACATTTTGTTTAGACATAAATTCATTATAATCCTCCCCCGACAAAACCTTCTGAAGTGCATCTCCTGCTTCTTTTAACTTCTGTGTCACCATGTTTAGATCTTTATGTAGAAATTCCAGATTAAGCAAAATAACATCAAACGCATATTTGTTAGATATTAACTCAAACCTTGTACGAAAGTCCAAATGGTGAGTGAAAAAAAAATAGGTTGAAGTCTGGTGCGCATCCCCCTTGGAATTCGATTGTATTTATAGTACTCTTTAAGGGTAATCAAATGTAATTCCAAAGTGATTTGCTTCTTAGAAAGAGTCTCAAAATTACGTTGTAACATAAGTGCAGATGGAGTATCAAGAAAAGTGGCATTACCTCCAATACGTTCCAAAATCCCGGTAACTTCAGCTTCCGTGTAGGTAAAGACATGGTTAGGCATTGGTATATTACAATCCATGTTGAGAAAAATATATTAAAAAGAAGCCAAAAAAAACAATCGAGTAATGGGAGTGCTAATCCAAGACGATTAATATATAAATGAAAAAAGGCAGCACTTCCCTTGATGATTCGGGTGCCAGCTATACAAAAACTCCCGTCAGAGTCCAGCATATAAAAGAAGAAAAATTGCGGCACTCACTCTTTGAAAAAAATTCAACAGTGCTTTATTGCATGTCTAAGGAGGGCGATGTTTCAGCTCAGAATGAGCCTTTTTCAAGCAAACATTGGGTGGAAATCTCAAATATTTATAGTGCAACGTGTTTACAAATGCAAATGACTGTGTATAACAAAGTAAAAATATAAACAAGCATGAAAAGCATACAATCACTGAAGTAAATACAACAATAACAAAATCCAAAGTGAGATAAAATACATATGAAAGTGTAGCAAACGTGTAATTCATTTTAAGCAAAACAGTGTAACAATATACATTATTATAAAAGTCTCAATACTAAATATAGTATGATGAACTCCTCCTACCAAACTGTTGAATAACAAACGATCTCTCAATGGAGCGAAACTAGCTGGCGTCCTCTGCAAGACAATGCGCATGATCAAAGACGTCACAGACAACTTCAGACCGACGCAGTGAACACTGAAAAGTGCGGCGCCATTTTAGAAACGGGAAAGCCCTTAGAAATGATTTGCACAGACGCAATAGATACTAAAGAAACCTCCAGCGCCATCAAACAAAAAGGAAAGCCAACAGAACAGCCTTCACAGATGCGCTAGACAGAATGTTAAGAAAAGTACGGCATCAAAAATAATAACTTGAAATAAATAAACAAATTTAAAATAATAAATAATAAATAAAAAAATATAATAAATAAAGTAAAAAGAAAAATATAATTATAAGCCCATTAATAATATTGCATAGAGTATGGACGAAAATGTGTCAAGGAATCCACAACAAACTATATCCACAAAGTGAACACAGCGTGTAGAGGATAGCCAGTTCTGGACGGTATCCCACAGAGATACAACATCCAGACACCGGCTTACACCCTGGCCACAATTCTCACTGTATAAATTAAGTGGAGAAAAGAAGCCTGGTGTATTCTAAAGGAGACCGTGTATTCAGCCACCAATAGATAACCCAGACAGTATATCCATAATTTATTGAAAAAAGACAAGGTAAAACAAGACAAGACAAAAATAAAAAAAGAAGAAGAAAAGAAAAAGATAATAAGAATATGAAGATATGATCATGTGCATTGTCAACAGAATAAACAACCAAAAAATAAAAAAATAGCAAATTATAAAAGGTTTTTATTCCATATTAAGTAAAAATAAAAAATAAAAGATATCAATTGATAGGAGGGAATTCATCGTATTCTTCACTATATCATCACATTAGACGGTCTCCTTTAGAATACACCAGGCTTCTTTTCTCCACTTAATTTATATGGTGAGAATTGTGGCCAGGGTGTAAGCCGGTGTCTGGATGTTGTGTCTCTGTGGGATACCATCCAGAACTGGCTATCCTCTACACGCTGTTTTCACTTTGTGGATATAGTTTGTTGTGGATTCCTTGACACATTGTCGTCCATACTCTATGCAACATTATTAATGGGCTTATAATTATATTTTTCTTTTTACTTTATTTATTATATTTTTTTATTTATTATTTATTATTTTAAATTTGTTTATTTATTTCAAGTTATTATTTTTGATGCCGTACTTTTCTTAACATTCTGTCTAGCGCATCTGTGAAGGCTGTTCTGTTGGCTTTCATTTTTGTTTGATGGCGCTGGAGGTTTCTTTAGTATCTATTGCGTCTGTGCAAATCATTTCTAAGGGCTTTCCCGTTTCTAAAATGGCGCCGCACTTTTCAGTGTTCACTGCGCCGGTCTGAAGTTGTCTGTGACGTCTTTGATCATGCGCATTGTCTTGCAGAGGACACCAGCTAGTTTCGTTTGTTATTCAACAGTTTGGTAGGAGGAGTTCATCATACTATATTTAGTATTGACACTTTTATAATAATGTATATTGTTACACTGTTTTGCTTAAAATGAATTAAACGTTTGCTACACTTTCATATGTATTTTATCTCACTTTGGATTTCGTTATTGATGTATTTACTTCAGTGATTGTATGCTTATCATGCTTGTTTATATTTTTACTTTGTTATACACAGTCATTTGCATTTGTAAACACGTTGCACTATAAATATTTGAGACTTCCACCCAATGTTTGCTTGAAAAAGGCTCATTCTGAGCTGAAACGTCGCCCTCCTTAGACATGCAATAAAGAACTGTTGAATTTTTTTCAAAGAGTGAGTTCCACTATTTTTCTTCTTATATATATATATATTGTATATATATATATATATATATATATATATATATATATATATATATATATATATATATATATATATATATATATATATATATATATATATATATATATATATATACAGCTGTGCTCAAAAGTTTACATACCCCAGCAGAATTTTTTGCTTTCTTGGCCTTTTTTCAGAGAATATGGATGATAACTAGTGTTGAGCGATTATTATCGACAAAGTTGAAATCGGCACAGTTTTTATGTTGATCGAAATTTTTAGATCATGCGATAATTTAGGTTAAAATCTGTGCATCATCTATTAAGATCGCGCCATTTTCGGCGCTTCCTGTCATTTTGGCGGCCAGCAAATCAGCTTACAGAATAGAGCAGGGTGAGATGTGTGTGCGACATCATGACTGGGATGTGTATGGTTGCGATTGGCTGGAAAAATCACATGACCTCGTTTTACATAGAACAGCGTTTCCTGTTCAGCCTCAGTGTCTGTCAGCGTCTCAGAGCAGAAGGACGTGCGCTCTGCTTGTGTCCAAACAGCTCAGCGAAATTAATCTATTTCTTCACAGAGAAAGCTCTACTGTTAGCTGTGATCCTTACAATTTAGTTAGATTAGAGATTGGAATATTTTATTTTGTTGGTAGAGAATTTTTAAAAAAGGAGATCTACCGCTGTAAAGTCAGGGGGGAGAGAGGGGGGGCCCCGGGGAACACAGACAAGCTCTTAAAGAAACGGGATAAATTTCCCCAAACTTATTTTAGACATTCACGCAATAGCTTTATTTTTAACGGTTTTTCTATTAAATTTTCCCTGAATTGGGCAGCCTAACTTATATTAGGAACACATTTTTTCTAGTAACTGCGGGTCCTTTGTTAGGTGCAAAACTCCACTTTAATTATTAGTAAATTTCAGTAGGTTTCATTTTCAATTTTGCCCATTCGACCTTTGTTCATTTTCCACCTTTCTTAAATTTGAATCCCGCAAATTTTTTAGTCGCACAGATGTAGGGGCCAAAAAAAACCTTTTATTATCTGAATACATTACAGAACGTGTTTTTTGCAATTTTTTTCCCAGCCCAAATTTTTCATTGAGGGACCTTGCCTTAAATTTGGAATGCGCAATTTTGTGTCACCACAGGTGAATTTAAAGGGGCCAAAAATACCCTTTTATTATCCGAATCATTAAGACACGTTTTTTCACTTTTGCCCATCCGGATTTGTTGATAGAGCCACCTTTCAGTTAAATTTTTAATCCCGCAATTTTGTGTTACCAAAGGGAATTGATAGGGGCCAAAAAAAAACCTTTATTTTCCAATACATTTCAATAGTGTTTTTTTTTACTTTGGGGCCCCTACAGCCTGTTTTATTGAGGCACCTTGCAATTAAATTTTATTGAAGCAATTTTGTAGTCACCACGGTGAATTGAAACGCCAAAAATACCTTTTTTTTTTGAAAACTTTCAGATATGTTTTTTTGACTTTGGCCACTACGCTTTGTTCATTTGAGGCACCTTGCATTTAAAAGGAATACTGCAATTTTGCATCACCCCAGTGAATTTAAAGTGCCAAAAATACCTTTTATTACCGAATACATTTCAGATACGTGTTTTTTTTTCACTTTTGCCCAGTCCAATTTTTTTGAAAGGCCACCTTTCAGTTAAATTTTAAAAACCCAATTGTGTATTACCACATGAATTGATGGTGCCAAAAAATACCTTTTATTATCCGAAACATTACAGATAGTGTTTTTTCCTTTGGGGGACTAAGCTTTGTTCATTAGGCACCTGCACTTAAATGTGAATGCAGCAATTTTGTAGTCACACATGAATGAAAAGGCCCCAAAAAAAATTTTTTTATCCAATACATTAGAGATACTGTTTTTTTACTTTTGGGGCACTACATCTTTTTTCAATTTAGGCACTTGCACTTAAATTGGGAAAACTGCAATTTTGTAGTCACCCCAAGGGGAATTTTAAAGGTGCCAAAAATACCCTTTTTTTATCCCAAAAAATTTCAGATACATGTTTTTTGAAAATTGGGGCATACGCTTTGTTCATTGAGGGACCTTTTCACTTAAAGTAAAAGCAGCATTTTGAGTACCAAGGGAATTGAAAGGGCCAAAAATCCTTTTATTTCCAATACATTTTCAGTACGTGTTTTTTGCACTTTTGCCCAGTCAAATTTTTGTGATAGAGCCACCTTGCAGTTTAATTTGAATTTGCAATTGGTAGTACCCAGGGAATTGATATGCCAAAAAATACCTTTTATTTACGAATACATTACAGATAAAATGTTTTTACTTTGGCCAATACAGTTTGTTCATTGGTTCAAATTTTAAAATTAAATTTTAAATATGCAATTTTGTAATTTCCCAAAGGGGGAAATTTTAAAGGGCAAAAAACCTTTTAATGAATTAAAAATTTTAGATACGTTTTTTTGATTTTTTGGACACACTTTGTTCTTGAGGCACCTGCACTTAAATGGAAGCAGCAATTTTGTAGTCACCAAGGTGAATTGAAAGGGGCCAAAAAAACTTTTTTATCCAAACATTTCAATACGTTTTTTTTCCTTTGGGGCAAGCTTTTTATAGATTTCTTTCAGTTAAAATTTTAATACAGCAATTTTGTATCACCCCAGGTGAATTGAAGGTGCCAAAAATACTTGTATTATCCCAATACATTTTAGAACGTGTTTTTTCACTTTGGGCAGGGGAGCTTTTTTGATAGATCTACTTTTCATTAAATTTTAATAAGCAATTTTTAGGCACCACAGGTGAATTTATAGGTGCCAAAAATACCTTTATTATCCCAATCATTTCAGATACTGTTTTTTCACTTTTGGCGCAGGGCACTTTGTTTTAGATCTACTTTGCAGTTAAATTTAATACAGCAATTTTTGTAGTCACCACAGTGAATTGATAGGTGCCAAAAATACCTTTATTATCCAATACATTTCAATACTGTTTTTTCTCTTTTGGGGCAGGGGAGCTTTGTTGAAAATCTACTTTGCAGTTAAATTTTAATACAGCAATTATTAGTCACCACAGGGGAATTGATAGGGGCCAAAAATACCTTTATTATCCCCAAAACATTTCAGATACGTGTTTTTCACTTGGGGCAGGCAAGC